>RJWT010018826.1:0-18677 GCA_004365215.1 Cuniculus paca
AGAATTTGAATCCATATATTTCTATCTTAAAATATATTTTCCTGCTTTGAAAAGTGACTGATTCAAGAGCTAAGGCAGGAAGTATACCAAATAAGATTGAAGCATCTTGTGGTTCCAGAAAGTCAGAAAATTCTTTAAACAGAGAATACACACACACACACACACACACACACACACACACACAGAGATAAGATGTCAAAGGGGCATAAGGAAGAGAGAAAGCAACTGAGCTGAAAAAGGCCTCAGACTGAACAATCTGATGAACAAAATAAATTAACATTGGATTACAACTGGAAGCATAAAATAAATATCCATGAGCATCAGTAAACACAGAGCGTAGAGTAGAAAATTTCCCAGTAAGAAAAATTGTGTAAAATTATCACCCTCTCAAAGAGGTGGAGCATGGTTCTTAACTTTGTAATTTTATAAGCAACCTATATGTCCATCAGTAGATGAATGGATACTGAAAACGTGCTATTTATACGCAATGAAGTACTACTCTGCCATAAAGAAAGATCAACATGAGTCATTTGTAGGAAAATGAATGCTCCTTAAAACCACAATATTAAGTGAAATAAATCAGATGCAAGGCTTAAATTTCACATGGTTTCTCTTGTGTGGCAAACCTAAAATATAAATAAAGAACAAAGCAAAAGATAGGTAACAGGAAATAGGGAGATAGATCTTTTTCACCTGGGAAGAGAATCAAGAGATGCAGGGATGGGAGAGGAGAGAGATTTAAAAAAAAAAAAAAAGAATAAGGATGTGATATGTGTGTGAAAGAACTTCCCATAAGGAATGAAATCATTATGTACTGCAAACATATACTAACAAAAATAAAACAGAAAGAGTAGAATCTATGTAATAAATTTCTCCCAAAGACCATCATAAAAAAAAATCTTAGGTAAAAACTAAGAAAATATACATAATGTATGGAATTTGGTTAATAGTAACAAATTTGTATTTTATCTTTAATTGTGACAAATGTACCAACATTTAATTTAAAATGCAAATAATGAGAAAACTCTTGTACAATATTTGTGATTTTTCTGAACATCTAAAACTATTCTAAAATAAAACACTTATCCAAAAATAAACATTCTACTTTCCTGATACTGAATGTTGTTATAGTGCTGTATTTCCTTTCATTACTTTGTTTCCTCTTGACAAGTATTTTTATCAGGATTTTACCTAAGACATCACCATTATGCTTTGGGGAATGTGATTTGGGTTGGAACTGAATGCAATTTTGTATCGCCTAGCAACTTGTATATCTAGGGCTATTTATATATTTATTTATTTGCTTTTTAAGGTAATATGATTACCAATGTGTAAATGTTTTCTACATCCAGGTTTTGACTGCGTTTTCTAATGCCTGTGGACAAAGTTTCTCCACCTTTGGGAGGTTTGTACCACTATGATTCTGGGTTAACTGCTAACTTATTACTAGTCTTTCTCTAGCTCAATGCTAGTATTATTTTACATAGTATCCTTACTCTACTGCAGGTATCATTTGTCCTTTTAAATATCTAACTTTGTTCAGGTTCCTAATGTCCTCATTTAGTGACCTTGAATGTATAATTTTAACATTTTATTATTACTATTATTTGTGGGTTCTTTTTTTTTTTTTTGTACCGGGGATCAAACTCACAACCTCGTGCTTACCTGGCAGCTGTTGTGCCGCTGAGCTATATCATCGGTCCTTAACATTTTTTTTTAATTTACAAAGTTGATTTTAAAAGTCTCTGTGTACCTACATGAGAAAAAAATATCTTGTAGGTGGGAAGATGATCTTAGTATTCTGCAAATCCATTCCTGTGTTTTTTTCATCTTAAAAACTCATATCAATGTCAGTGATTGAGAGAACAGTAATAGCCCAACCCATGTGGACTTCCAGTGGCTTGATGAGGGTGTCAGGTATCAAAGGTTCAGTTGCACTGGTGTTTTCTGCAGGATACCAATAAATTGATATTTAATTTTTTTATATATACATATTTATAAAATTTCAAGGATACATATATTCTCTCTCATAAAAACTCCTTCATAACTATCTTCCACCTAACATAAGAAAATGTAGTTATCAAGATCACAGGGAATAAGTTTAGACTTAACTCTACACCTTTTAACTGGGTTTCAATTTCTTTAATGAAAAGCGGGGGCAGTAATCCTTTGCCAAACTTCTGGCAAGTTTATTGAGAAGTCAAGTAAAATAATGGGATGAAAACACCCAGTTTTTCAGTTGTGAACATCTATGTAAATTAAAGAATTATTCCTGCTATTGTTGATCAAGGCAAACCATACAGAAATGAACAAAATGAGTTGTTTAGAATACTGTGTGTCCCATTTAGAATAAAGATGAGCTATGGTTATGTACCTCTAAGGCCTTCTAGAAGTAGTCTACTGGGCCCCAGTGAAAGGTAGGCATGCGTGGCTTTACCTCTTAAAAATACTTTCCTTGCATAGAAACCATGATAGGTGTTTAGTCCTACTATTGAAGCTATATAAACAGCCTCACCATGTGTGAAGGCTGATTTTATTCCTATTTTTGGGGAGAAAGATGAAACACTTGAAACAGAATCCCAAGAGCACAACATAATACAGAGTATGATATAGTTTTGCAAAAATTAATGTTTTATTTTATGGAGATGGTTCCTTGTAAGTGTGATTCTTTTAAGTCTTTGACTTCTAGGAAATGGTTGGTTTTTTTTTTCTTCTCTTTTTCTTTACGAATTTCTCAAATAAGTAATCTGTTACTTGTATTTCTCCTGTAATTCAAATTATAGTCTGACAGAATACCTACCATGTTTTCTATGGATGGAAGAATTAGAAACAAAAATAAGTAATGAGAAAGTTCTGTGTATTTCTGTAGTTCTGATGTTAGAAAATGCACTAAGGATTTAAAGTGGCAGAGAGAGTGAACACATTCTTTTGTGAAACTGAATTTAAGGGGAAAGAACAGAAAGGGTCAAGTCCTGTACTTGAAAAAATGTCTACAAGTTGCAAGTGGGAATAAGGACTGGAGAAACTGAAGATAGAATCTGTGGGTCAGGGAGAGAGGGAAGACAGAACAGGGATAGGGCCATGAAGTAGGAGACTGCACATCAGCTAGAAAAGCTTTCTTTTACTAACATTCTTTTTTAAATTGTTTTGAATAAAGCCTTTTTAAGATTAAAAAATGCTTAAGAATCAATGGACTAGAAAATCTTCCACTTCTCAATTCTAATTCAAGCATCATTTCCTCTGCAAAATAAAAAATAAAAGCATACATTGGCTATACCACTATATTACAAAATCTAATCTAAATATCTCTTCTTTCACATGACTGAATCATATGGTTTGTTTATAGCCTTATTTCAAAATGCATTGTCTTTGAAATCCTTACTGATGAATTGGAAACTATAATTGAATGTATATTGGAAAAGCATTATTTTGAGAGTGGAGAAACAGTTTTTGCTAAAATAATATTGGAAGGTAGACACCAAGTTCATCACTAACCATTCCCAGTATTCCCAGCTACTGAAGAACTTTGGTAGCTCTTACATCTGCTCTCATCTCAATAATATTAACAAACACAAAACAGGCTTTTATGGTACTTTTACTTTTGATTTTTCTACTTGATTAAAAATGTTCTTGCTAATGAATCACAGGAAAGCATTGCTCAGTAATTTTTCTCAATTCAATATATTCTCCAGCTTATCTCTTTAATTCTTGCTCATTTTATCATAGAGACCAGTATAAATGAGGAGCTACAACCCTTCTAATGCTTTCTACCTTCTGCTTCTAGGTAACCGTGGAATTTCTATTTCTTTTTCGAAACAGTAATGTTGATAGTGAAGTATAAAAAAAATACTACTATTTGACTTGAGAAGGATAATAATTATTAGAATGCAAATATTTTTGAATTCACAGAGGCTGTTTCTTACTGAAATAAGAAACAGAAACAGTTATAATTGTTCAGTATTTTTCTTTATTCGAAGACTTTTGCTTAATTTCACTGTATTATTTCCAATTTATTTTGTGTACTTATTCTTTAGAATAGACTAATTCACACTGAAAACAGTCATTTATTTAAAAACTCACTCAGCAATAAGCATATGTAAGCCAACTTGTGTTTGCAAATTCAAGACATATTTGGTATCACATGGAAACATTCACAGACTGGCTTTAAATCTTCCTTAAAATGTCCCCCCTTGACCATGGTACTCTGTCTTTTAAAAATGATGCAATTAGATACTCTAGTATTACAATTTTCATGCAAGTGCGGACAGAAAAGCCAAAGTGGCTCTGGCCAGCTTCCAAGAACATTTCAGTGCTCTTCAAAGTCGCTTGGAAATGGACTCCAGTAATGCAAATGTCAAGTTATCTGTGACTAGAACTAAGCAAGATAAATATAGCCTTTAAACAATAACTAATCATATTGGCTTCTTTTTCCTTTTTGCTTCATAAAAGTCCTGTTCTCAAGGGATGCATAGCTCCCAGGTAGCTGTCTTTGTTTTGTGGGCAACTCTAGTTACCTGTATTTTCTTTGCAATGACATTGAGTCTTTAGGTTAGTGGTTCACCTCTCTAGCCAATTCATCTTCCTAATATGGAAATCCCTAAAAATAAGGACCTATTTTCCCCTTTGTTATGTCTAGAACCTAGAACAGTGCCAGATACAAGAAAACATTAAGACTTGTTAAACAAATGAATGAAAGTTTCAACTATAGGTTGACTATAGTTCATTTATCTGTAAGCGTGCTCTCATGAATGAATTACTTCCTTGTGTGAGGTTAATATTTTTTTCTAAAATCCATCATTTTCCTTTTCTGTCCTGTTTTTTCATTGAGCTTTTAATCTTCCAAGCTAGGGCCTAAATGGCTAGTGCACTTCACAACCTCTTTCCATCTTTCTACCACATTCTTTCAGCCTTTTATCTCTCATAGAGCTTACTATTGTGATGGTCAGCTGTATTACTCTAACACTGACGTTCAATGTCCATCTTCCCTGACAAAACACATTATAAGCCTTACACATTCACCTAGTTTCTCTTATCTGTGTGTCTGTTCTTTTCTTTCAACTCTCAGTGATGCATTAGTGGTCCATGACACCCTGCTTTATGGGTGGTAGGGGAATGAAATGGGAGGATCAGCCCACAATTTCTTATCCTTCTCTAGGATGCAAAGAGCATTTCACTTCTTAAGAAAAGGTTATTCCTTAAACTCTGAGCCATGTAGATAAGATGAAGAGTAGGAGTGATCTTGGCAGCTTGAGACATAACTAATCACAAAGGGAAGGTAAACTTACAAAATGATATTAATTGGTACTAAAATATACTGGACTTAGAAAGGGTTCTGAAAACATGAAGAAATATGTACACTAAAAGAGAGCCTGCTATTTCCCCATTCTCACTGAGAAATGGAAATGACAAAATATCACATAATAGTTATGACCAAAAACTCAGAAGGATAATAAAACATAGCTGAATGTAATGGTACATTATTGAGTCCCAGCACTTCACAAGGATGACTCAGAAGGACTGTGTTATGGTTTGTATCTAGGTGGCCCTCCCCCAAGCCTCATGTAGTCATAGAAGTGGCTGAATCCAGCATTTGTTATTGATTCATTGTCTAGTGCTGCAATTGGCTGTGTGAGTGCTACACCTGCCCAGGGGTGGAGCCAACATACAATGTAAGGTGGAGAAGGAGGCATGTTTTTCCCTTTTTTGTGTATGGTTTGCTCTTGTTGCTTGCAACCGCCTTGAGTGGCTGCCCCCTCAGCCATGCCACCCTGCCTTGGAACCAGCTAAGTATGGACTGAAACCCCGAAACTATAAGAAATAAACCTCTCCTTCCTTCACTTTGGGTGTCAGATTTTTTGTCTCAACAAGGAGAGAAAAGTAACTAAGACAGACTGCAAGTTCAAATCCAGCTTGAACAAGTTATTGAGACCATGTCTCAAAAATTAAAGGAAAGGGGATGGAGGCTCAGTGTGAAGGCTCTATATTCAAAACCCAATGCCAAAATAAGCTCATTTTTGTGATATTTAAGTCTCATGTGTATTAGTCAACTTTACTATTGCTTAGACAAGTTACCTGATACCCACAATATAAAGGAGTAGAGGCTTATTTATTTATGATTTCAAAGGATTCAGACCATGCTTGACTGGTCCAAGGCAGGAGCATTAAGACAGAAAGGCGTGGTGGAGCAAAGTATCTTAGTTCATGGAAGTTGAGAAGTAGAGTAGAGAAACAGTGCTAGGGAGGAAGGGTCTGGAGGTCATAGGTAGTACTAAGTCATACATCCATGGCCCACCCAAACTCATTCAGAGTGTACTTTTCTGATGCCCCAGGCAGCTTCTGAGTCAATCAAGTTGACAGAATTCAACTGAACTTCCATAATATGTAATAAATTCAAAAGTAATATGACTCTTGGTTTCATTTTAGACTAAGCCCGTTAGTTCTGTCCAGAGTTTATATCCACAATTTTCTGTGGAATCCTCATATGCAGCTGCAATTACAAGGAGACTGGAATGAAAATCAGCTGACCAAAGTCATCTGTGTGACTAACACATGAATCTAAGAGACATTTAATAGGTACAAATTAGGCAGATCCCCTTCAGCAAAGATTGAGAAAATAATGATTTAATTTTACATTAAAAGTCACTTGAATTCAAACAACCAACTTCAAAATTAAGCTAATCCTAAAATTAAACTATACCCCAAAAGAGTCAAGATCATGTTCATGCTGGATTGAACGTGAAGTGATCACTCTTCTGAATCATAACATGAGATATTGAGGTACATTGAAGAGTTTGTTTAGGTATGAAAAATGATTGTAATTTATCCTTTACATAGGTAAGCTTGGAGGTCTTCTCTTTGGAAAGTTGAAGGAATACATGCATATTTTTAAAATCTCTTTAGAATCAAAATACCTCAAGTAGCAGGTAATCAAAAATGTGCAACAAAATGATTAAGAGGAGTTGAAGATTTATAGAAAGTAGCACCTATCAAAGGTAAAATTTATTGATTTAGACTTTCCATTTTGGAGAAACATCAAGTGGATAATTATGTGAGGGTAAATAAGCTCTTAAAATTATATATAAATTAATGAAATCTTTGATATTTTCCTGATAGGATCACCTTCTTAAAAGTAGAAAAGTTAATTTATGCTTGATATTAACTAGTTTACAGTCAGATGCATCATGAATTTTGAAATAATATTTTAATTTGCTTTAGGTCAGTTACTTGATTTAGCACTAGGCATAAGAAAATTTATTTATCATATATATATGCTATATAGAAAACGATCCTAAATTTTTTCTGCTGATTTGCACAGTAGATTAGTGTTCCCTGTACAAAGTACATGCTTTGGCAAGATTTAAAGTCTCTGAGCTGCATGCAACAGGATCTGTCTTAATGGGGAGTTTACCTTTTTAATATAACTTATAATTTATGAAGTATCTATAGTGGGAATGCTAAGTGTGCTGAGATATAAAAACATAGAGAGCATCGTTCCTGCTAGCTGGACCAGGGCTCATGTGTCTCCCTGTTTACAGCTGGCTTAATACTGAACATTACATGGAAAAGAGTAGAATAAATACCTGCAGACTGAGCTCAGTTTCCTACATTCATACCATAGTGGCTTTGGAGGAAAAAGAAGAGGTCTTGCTTGGCTTCTTACAAAGTATGACTACAATCCATGCTGGTGCAGGGCTACTGTGCCTAGGAAAAAAGCACGTGTTTACTGAGTCATTTCACATGCTGGACTTTGTTGTACAACTAACTATAGATGTGAGAAAAATGTTTGTAATATTACATGTGCAAAATTCTGAAACTGACTGAATTTTTAGAAATATATGAAATTTAAAAAATATTTTACCTCTGTATTTTTACATTGCATGCACACATCTAGCTCTTTAAATGCAGATGCCCACATCACAATTTAAATCACATATTTGTATTTATTGAGTATCTTGCTATGTGAGTCAATCTTCACTATCCTTTTAGATATGTTAGCTTTCTTTGCCAAATATTAAATCCTAATGAGAATAAATTCAGTGCTTTCAAGAGTGATCAAGGCACACAGGCAAGTTGAAATGAGTTTTTTTCTGTTCACCTGTGCTACCTAAGGACTGGCAGCATAGAGGGGTCATCTTTGATGTGATGACAGTGATAATGCTATCTTAATCACTTTCCTCCCCACTGGTACAAAATACCCTACACCTGAAACTTAAAGGAGAAAAGATTTATTTTGGCTCAAAGTTCAGAAGTTTCAGTTCATACTCAGAAGGCTTACACAGAAGTCACATGGTATAAGGGTCTAGGCAGAAGAAAAAGATGTACCTCATGGAGGCAGAAAGAAGAAAAAAAAAGGAAGAGCTGGGAAGGGAGACAGACCTTTCCAGGTCATACCCACAGTGGCCAGCTCTTCTGACCAGGCCTTGTCTTCTAAGAGTAATTCTGCTGCAGCACCCCAATAATGCAGTCACCTCCCAAACACATGAAGCTTTGAGGGCTATAAAAGTGTCCTTGATATATTTAAGGTATCTGATTAAGGTAACCTACATTGGCAGTTTCATGATGTTGTCAGTTTTTGTAAAAACATATGATGGATTCAAATTAGTGTAAATAATGAATTTATTGTTGAATAATTAAGTAGGTATGTCACTTATTTGTAAACTCAGATTTATAAGAATCTAACAAAATATGATGGCACTAAGAGTGACCCCTTTCCCTATGCATTTTTTTGTTTCACATTATTGGATGCTTGAATTCAAGACAGTATTCAAAGCCATGTTAAAATGTATCTTTGACTCAAGTAATACAATTGGATATAAAATTAACTTGCTGTTTATGTGCTTAAAGGACATTATTCTTTGTTTTTCCCACTGAAATTCCAGAAGACCTGTGAAACCTCTATTTTCTTAGGAAGAGTGACTCTTCAACCTCTCTGGCGATAGCTTTGGATTAATTTGTAATTTGATAATTTAAATTTTCAATATAAAACTCAGTGATCTTATTGGTTGCTGTTATAGTTTGCATGTAGTTGATCCCCAAATCCTCACGCTGACATAGATGGGGCTTTTTGTAGGTGGCTGGATCTAGGGTGTGTGATGCTGGGATTAAGGGTGTGTGACTACTAAATCAGTTCACTGATTGGCTTAGAATAGTTTTGAATGTGGATAATGTGTAGGACCACAGTTTTTTTTTTATTCACATAACAGAATTCTTGCTCTTACATCTTTCTATTGACTCTTACATCTTCCTGTGCCTATGTTCATTGAAGAATAAAGGCAGAAAATCCTTCCAATACCCTGCTTCACTCCTCTGTCTGCCTCATGTTTTCAAGATGAAGATAAGTTTTAAGACTGAGAGTTAAACAGCTGGTGTAACTTTGTAACATGAATTAGGAATATAACTGAGAATTGGCTAACAAACCTCCACACCTCTTAGGTTCACTCTGTTCCTTCTGAATGTTCACATGTCTTAGGTCTTCCTCCTATTTCTATCTCTCAGCTGCCCAAATCAACCTGGTTGTCTCAACTTTCACCATTGGGGTGAAACATATTTCTAGATTGATGATGCACCAATTTCTAGATTTTTCAGAGCAACATCCTGGGAATGAATGTTAAATTTCAGACAGAGTCCCTAAACTTTATCAGATGTAAAACTGCTGAAATGTCTAGTTTTGATAGTTCTAACACCACAGCATCGGATCCTGGTTTGGCAGTTCCTAGGCCCAGGGCCCATACTGGTCTTTAGAATGTAGAATGTAGTCCTTCTACTTCCTGAGATGATTTCAGCCTATTGCACTTCCTTCTCCTTTTATATAGAAGTGTTAACATGGCATTCAGCCTACGGTTTTAACCTCATTTTTTTCCAGAGCCCTAGGTAGCATCCTGGGGTTGTTGAATCAATGCCTACCTGGAACTTTCAGCAGCCTGTCTCTCTTGAGTTTCATATCTCCCTGAAGCACCCATCAGTGACTAACCACATTCTTCTCTTCAAATTGTGACCTTCTCCTGACTTTGAGAGTCACCATCTGTTGATTATGTGTTAACAGATTGTTCCCAAAACAGGGTATATAGTGCCCACCCAGTTCAACCCCAATTTTACCACCTCTGTCTCTGATACTTTTTCCTTTTTCATTCGACCAGCATATTTATTATTGGCAATCATGTTCTCTTACCTGTATATTTTGGATAACTTTGTGTCTTTTCCTCTTCCTTCTTGTTTCTTTGCCTCTCTCTTTCTTCCTTTCCCTCTGTGTCTCCTAAATCTTCTTCTTCAGACTATAAGCATTCTCAAGTCCCTCCAAGCCTGAAGCAAAATTTAAGCTTCACTCTCATTTAGTCTTGTACTTTGCTTTGACTATCACCCACTACCTTCCTCAAGGAAATATTTCAGAATCATTTCTCTCAGCTTTCTTTTACTTCTCAAACCACTCAACTCTTTCTTCCACTTTGAACCTTCTACTTAAAAAAATTCATGTCACCTTCAGCAATAATTCTGCAATTGTCAAATTCAAGGAGGACTTTGGGAAATTGTATTCCTTTTCTGTCTCATTTTTCTCTGAGTGTGTGGACTTGAGGTTCTCTTCTCAAGTTTAGTTGATATGGCTGTCAACAAAGATTCCATATTTATCCATAATGATAAAAAAGTATTCTCAGGTAATTCCACCCATGCTCTCAAGTTCCCATACTACATGGGATACTTGTAATATCATGTGTCCCATCCAGACCTCCATTTTGAGATTCTGACTAATACTCACCCATCTGAGGGACATGTCTACCTGCCAATTTTGAAAGTTAAGAATGCTCACATAATTAATTTCCCTAGTCAAGACATTTTCAAGAGTAAGAAAAATTCTATTAATAATTGAGCTGAGCATACATCTGTGCAGATCAAGTAAACTATATGAATAACCAATCTATGCAGGTTCCTCAAATGAAGCGTGTTGCACAAAAGCAAACAAATATCTGATTGAAATCTTCTCCTCCTCCTGTAGTCCCTATGCTATTTACTGTACCATTATTTATTTAATCATCCAAGCAGAAATACTGAAAGCAATCCTCTAATGCTTTCTCCTCTTTCAACCCTATAGTCTCATTTCATTTCTTCTACTTTGCTTCATGAAT
Source organism: Cuniculus paca (assembly GCA_004365215.1). NCBI lineage: Eukaryota > Metazoa > Chordata > Mammalia > Rodentia > Cuniculidae > Cuniculus > Cuniculus paca. The sequence continues at coordinate 11,118 of RJWT010018826.1, forward strand.
ATTTGCTGGGGTGTGTCCGTTTCTCTATAACTCTCACTGCTTAAGAATAGGCTCTCCTCTTTATAGCCGGTATGTAAATGCTCTCCCTCCAGTTCTGATCTACTCAAATTCATCTTAGGCAAGCTGTCAGAATGCAATCTGACCATATCACTCTGTTGAGAACTCTTCAGCATTTTCCTTTGCCTGAATCAGAGGATCTCATTCTTTTTTAAATTAAAAGCATTTCACAAACAAGCCTTCACATGACAGTTTGAGCTTCTGCATTTGATAATTGAAAAATAGTACATGATGATAAAAATGGTACCATGCATTTGTGTGAGCTTTTAGATAAATTTGCAATTAGCTAAACAATTCAGATTTTAAAACACTTAAAAGGGGTGTTTATATAAGCACAAGGTATTATTCTTTTCAACTGAATTTTTTGGATTTTCAGATTATATTAATTTATGGTCCCATTAACAGCCTCAGCTTCATTTGAGAAATAAGTAAGTGGTCCACAATTAGGTGATTGTCTATGTCATCACATGGCCTTTTCTCCACACATACCTAACACCATCTAGATAACGGTAATTGCAAACAACAGCTTGATGTAAGGAAAAATGCAGTCTTCCTTAATGAGCTTTTAAAGACTTGGAGTTCTTTCCCCAGATTGTTCTTTTGAAAACTCTTTTTACAATATGCAAGATGGACCTACAGTGACTCTGATTCCTCCCATAGAAACTGTGTTGTTTCCTCTCAGTCTTTGAAACATCTTAAGAATTGGTTCTCCACACCTACCCACTCTAGTTTCATGTGTCGGTGTTCCTCAACACCTCATGCAGTTCACTCAGGCCAGTCACCTCTGGGCTTCCTGTGTCCATTATGTTCTCATCCTACTGTATAATCTCTGCACATGCGCCCTTCATGTCCTCCACATACAGACAATCTTCTAGACTCTGTACTGCTTCTTTTAAAATCATATTTATTCCTTAAGAAGCAACTTCAGAAGCTCTAGAAAGTCCACTTGAGAATTTAAAACAAATCCATTCTTCTCTCTGAATTCCCATAAATGTTTAGTGTGTCAGACAGCTTGTCATAGACAGGAAGAGCATGATCTTTCAGTCAAAGATTTCTGGATTTCTAAATACTGTCCATGACATTTGTTGGCTGTCCATCATGTATAGAATAACATCCAACTCCAAGTATTGGTTTCATAAAAAAAAAAAAAACCACTATGCTTTAAATTACTTGGTTAACTTTCCTAGAAATTTTTGAGTATAGAAAACAGCTCTTTTTTTTATATTTTGAAAAGAATACAACCAAACAAAACAAAACAGAGTAAAGTCAATCAAAACAAAGCAATGAACATGGAACATGACTTTGAAACAGTGTAAAAAAAAAGAAAAAAAACAAAAAACAAAAAACAAAGCAATCGATAAGGCTGCCATAATGGCTGAAAACAGCTCTTATACCAATTCTGTGGCTAGATTCAGTTAGCTCTCCATGGTTAACTCACTTATCAATTGACACCTATTCAGATACAAAATCTACACAGACAAAATTTAAGCCACTCTAAGTTCTTTAATAAGAGTAGAGTTCCTACACCTAAATTATCTTTGTGCCATATGATTTCTTGTAATCTTTTTCATTAATTATACAGGCCCTCCTTCTTACATTAAATCCTACAAAATTGCCCATCATATAGAAATAATGAGACATATATAGCTGATATCCAAGTGTAACTTTGCCATATATAGCTTTTTCTATATTAAATCACATTTCACAAATTTTTGTCTGCACTTTCATTAAAGCAATTGGTATAATAGAGAGAAAAAAGTGGTAGTAGGTAGTTGTGGCTAGTTTGAAATTACTGCGTTTTGGTAATGACTGACAACCAGTTTTGGGAAGATACTGTAATCTATCACTGCAGCAATCCTATATGACATGAGTGACTGTGAACTAGTGCAATACTTACTGATGAGCAGTTCTAGTCAAAAAAGAAAAGGGAGGTGGAGTGAAGACTGCCTCCTTTTGGCATGCATGTGTGTGTGTATGTGTGTGTGTGTGTGTGTGTGTGTGTGTGTGTTTTATTAACACGAAACCATTGTCTAGGAAATAAGGATCTGTTTCAGAAAACAGTAAAATTTTGCATCAGTGAAAGTAAAAGATAAGCAAAAATAGACAACACTGAGACAGCAACTCAAATACTTGTGAATACAAAAATAATAATAACAAAACAATGCATCCTATGTTTCCTGCTCTAGTTTTGGCACTTCTTCCAGGAGAAGCAGTTATTATTTGTATTGATTTTAATTTGCAAACTTTCTCTCTAATGTGTCAATGAATAGCTCCAAACTAGTAAATAATTACATATTCTACAAATTTATTGTGTCTTTTTTACTGTAAGAGTCACAGACCCAAAGCAAATTAATCTTAGCATACACTCTTATCTACAGTATATACTTCATAAATTTTAGTAGAAAAAGAAAATAAGACTTTTTTATTACAAAAGATAAATTTTGCACAGACCAGTTGGTTTATTGCTTTTCCCCCTGTGCCAGGTAGTAAACACAGTGTGATCCCATTGAGCTACATTGTTCGAAGCCCATTTTTTTTATTTTGAGACAGGGTCTTGTTAAATTGCCCAGGCTGAGATCAGATCAAACTTGTGATCTTCTTGCCTCATTCTCCCAGAGTTTTGAGATTACACCTTTTCCTGCTGGATCTCTTTTACTACTAAGTGCTGAGGCATGTCTGCATTCCCATGGCTAGAAAACACACCATAGACTGAAGGCTTAAGTTTATTTTTAACCTAGATTTTTTCTTTATAAAATTTTTATTGGCTAATGAATTTTAATAAAATAGCAAAAGTAATATAGAAACAGTATGATTTTTTTCTTTCCATTTTTTATCTGTAGCTATATTGTTTGACCTGAATGGCTCCACTTTTTTTCAGCTCAGAATTAAAGCCCAAATTTCAACGTGCTTATTTTCTTGGTCTTTTCTTTGATTACACTATCTTATGTCCATGTATCCAAAGGTAGTCAACCCTCCTCCTTCTGTTTTATTCTGGCTTCTGTTCTCCATCATGTTAAAACTGTTCCCATAGCCACTATCCTCCTTTCTTCTACATAATGAATTGCCTTCCTTCCTCTCACCTCCCTGTTTATTCCTAAATTACCTTCTCGGCAAATGGCCTCAATGTCCACCTGCCCACTCAGTCCTAAACCTCAATGCGTTACTCTTTATCATCTCTCAGCATGCAACTCATCCTGAAAAGTTTGTTTCCAAAGAATATCATAAAACTGTTTTTCCCATCTTCACAAGGTAGCACATCGCTAGGCAAAGCAACCAGCATCTCTTATGCAGTGTCTTGTTTCTGTAACACTTAGGATTTATGTAACAACTGGTGTAGTCTTTTAAAAATGCAAGTCAAATTCCGTCACTCCCCAGGTTCAAATTCTTCTTAAACAGCCTTCTAGTTTTTGATGCTTTCAGATTTCTTAGCATGGCTCTACCAGGGCCTTTCAGTCCTAAGTGCTCTGCCCTCAGCTCCTTCTCAGTTTGCATCACATTTTCCTTTGTTTACTTCCTTGAACCACACTGGTTCTCGTCCTTAAAAGTCTCTTATGTTTGTTTCTTCTTTGTAAGAGAGAAACTTTTTCTTTTCTCAGCAACTACCTTGAAGATAACGAAACACAATGTATTTTTTATTGTTAGTCTCTTATTATTTTGTTATGAAATTTTGTTTGATTATTTTCATAAAATTAAAAAAAAACCCTGAAAAGTATTCACTCCAATGGACAGCATGGATTTGAAAAGAATGGACTAGTTTCCACTTAGGTATTAAATTTATAAAGTGGGAGGCAAAGACAGAAAAGTTTCAGTCTAGCGATGTAACACCTTAGGTAGAAGGGTGCAAATTTATGTTTAATAAATTGTTAAATGAGGTAATGATGTAACTCAAGCATAGAAAAATGGGTTACATTACCATTCTTCTTCCTTAATTTAGGGTCTCTAAAGTATAATGACTAAAAATGGAAGTGAGACCGACAGCTAGAATGTGAGAAAAATCACTCTGAATATTACAACCTGAGGATCTCATGTTCCTGTACTGTATTCTGGTCTTTAGCTTTAACCCTCCTGAGCTGTGTAGGGGTAGAATTGCTTCCTAACATCCTAACCACAGGAATATTTACTATTAAACACACATATATCTAATAAAATCACACACACAACCTTTTTTGGTTAAGAAGGAATTTTTCTAAATGCAATATTTTAGTTAGTTATGATATTTAAGAGAATTTGCTTTTTTCAAGTAAGAAAGTAATCTTGTGATTTTAATTTAGAGTTTGTCATTGAGTAATTGCTTTAGACTTGTAATTTACTAACACCATGTATTATGTAGGGAAATTTAAAATAGTTTAGGAATCACATATTTATAGTTTTAATTCTGGTTTTATAAAAAGTACTAGGGAGATCTTATTTTACAAGTTAGCCAAAGCCGTTCAACAGGAAATTAACTATATTGAATTTATGAGTGCAATTTAAAACATTGAGAATGTTACTTTTATAAATGAGACAATTGTTAAAATCTGCTTGAAATATAAATAGAATAAAAACAGTTTTACATTAAATTTAAAACTTAGGGAAAAATAGTATTTTAATTATGAGAACTAAACTACTAACTAACATTTGCACCCTAAAATTACTCTCACTGTAGCAAGTCAAATGAAATAATAGAAATAGATTTGCGCTAATCCATTTCACAAATTAGAAAGCTTTGCTGGAGCAAAATAAGTCATATTTTTGGGTTCTACTGTAGGGTTGTAAGCTACGGCAGACATGAAAACGAGGTATACTAAGAAACTGAGTTTTAGTCTTAGTTTTCAAACTCTGCCTACTATAGGGTTGTAGTCTGCCCTCAAGTAGCCTACTGACAAACAGGAAGTTTCTACAATTACCTGCAAGGTGCTCTTCTTTTATTCTCACAAAAACTTCTTGAGTTCACTATTATTATCCCTGTTTTTAAATCATTCAAAAACTTTAATCATATGACCTGGACTCACACAGCTATGACATGCCAAAGCCAAATCAATCCCAGAACTTTGCAAGTCTGAAATTCTTGCATTTTTTTCTATCTTTCTCCATTTACTAATCAGTTAATGCTGCATTAATTTATCAGATGAAGTAGCTAGACTTATGATCTGCTGTTAAAAAAAGGAAACTACTTTTTTAGCAAAATTTTAACTATACCTTATCAAGTGTACTTATTTTTTAAATTGACAGTAATAATTTTATGTATTGAGTGTATTTATTGTGTATATGTTCTTTTGAAGTTTATGTACATTGAGAAATAGCCAAACATGTCTAACATGCACTGGCTCTCATGATCAGTGCACACTTTTCAAGAATGTGATACACTTTCATTAGCTATAGTGACCAAGATGTACAATAGATCTCTTGAACTTATTCTTTGTAACCATAACTTTGTAGCCTTTGACTAACATCTCCTTGTATGATGACATCTTAACCCAGTGGTGGCAAACCCATGACATTCATGCCATAGCAGGCCATTTGTTATCAGTGAAAGTTCTAAAATTCTCATCATCACTGCCTTCTCCTGAAAGTATTAGTTGTCAGGCACTCAAACAACAACATAGGTAAACTTTTCTAGGGTGGAACTGAAAACATTAAAAGTTACTTTTTTTAAATCTTCCATCAAATTCTATCAGGTAGGCAGGTGTTTTGGAAATTTGTTTGTAGGCTGAATTTATATCATATCTCTTTTTTTTTCTTAAACAAGGAAGGCATCATTATAACTATTTTACTCTGTCAGTGATATGTAAAATTGACATGGTCATTGATTAAGAACATCAGAAAATTCTGTAATTCCTCCAAGATGATGGGAAAATTTTTGAACTATTTTTAAATCTCGTACTTTACAGCTGAACTGCTGTAGGTGTGTGCGCGCGCGTGTGTGTGCGCACACATGTTTTCCTTTTTTCTGTAAAATCTGTATTGACAGGAGAATGTGAGCTCAACATTAAATATTAAGTCCCTGTAGATTGGGACACTGGCCTTTGTCAGAGCAGAGCAAAGAGTAATTCCCATTTTCAAGGTTTTGCTGGCTAGGTCCTGACCTGCTGAACAGTCAGCTTTCCTGGAGCTGTAGGAGGGGGCTGATAAATTCCTTGGACTACACTTGCTCAAATTAAGTTATGAGTAATGAATAGTAGGGCTTTTAAATAGTATAATGATGGAATTTAAAGCTCAGGTTATTTGTGTTGAGTCCAACAAATAGCCCTCAATCACTAGGGTACAAAGTTGTGAAAACATAGTATTTCCTCAGCTTGCCTAAGAGTGCTCTGGACATAGCTCTCAATATCATGAGGAAAGTGTTCAGATCAACTCAGAATAGTCATGTCAGGAGATCATGTCAAGTCTGCCTGGCCAAGAGCACCAACACATACGATTCCTTTAAATTACTTTCTTTCTTTCTTTCTTTCTTTCTTTCTTTCTTTCTTTCTTTCTTTCTTTCTTTCTTTCTCTCTTTCTTTCTCTCTTTCTTTCTCTCTTTCTTTCTCTCTTTCTTTCTCTCTTTCTTTCTCTCTTTCTCTTTCTTTCTTTCTCTCTCTCTCTCTTTCTTTCATGTTTCTTGATTATACAAAATGCATCCCTAGTACTAGTGACAGGATGCAGCCTCCTATAACATTGGAAGATATGTAAAGTGACGTAGATGACAGAAGGGGTTAACAAGGGTCCAGATTGGTCATTTAGGAATACTCCAATAATCCAAAGCTAGAATCTCTGTTTACTAAAGCCTGAGAAATAGTATGGATTTGTGAATAAGTCTACAGCTTCTAAGACCACATTGCTTGGATTTTAATTCCGACTTAACTACTTAGCAGGTCTATGACCTTTTAAAATAGAACATATATTAGTCATTGCATTCTCCTGTAAGGAACTGTCTGAAACTTGAATGAGTTGTGGGAGGGGGTGCACTTGGGGTTAGGGTTGCTGCAAGTTTTGTGAAACACTGAAGAAATATTCAACTCAGTTACCTGTTTTTTATTTTTCAATTCTTTTCATTGAATTTGCTGTCAAACATGCTTTGTTTGTGTTTGGTTTTGAACTTACCCTTTGACAAGAATTTTTCTAATCCTGACAAGTGCATGTATGTTTAATATTTGCATGTTTTCATATGTAATCCTCTTTTATTTTAAAAAATAAATCAGAAAAGCATGTAGTAATAACAATAATAATAATAGTGAAATATATGTCTGATAATATCCATTATTCTCCAGGATATAGAGCAACTGTAGTTCTCTTAGATTGCTGGTGTAAGCAATTAATAAAACAATTTTGGAAAAATATTTCACACTTTACATATATAGTGTCTCAGCAAATGTATTCCTGATTATCTCCTTAACCAAAAGACATGTATGGCAATGCTTATAGCATCTTCGTTTGTGTTATACAAAAGTAAAAATAGCATAAATATATAAACAGTATGTTAGGCAAATAACATGTAGTTTGTTGATAGAATAAAATTACTTTAGACTAAAACAATCAGAAACA
>RJWT010018827.1:0-18685 GCA_004365215.1 Cuniculus paca
AACTCCAAAGGATTGGGACATCCCAACTCCCTCCTTCCTTCTTCATTGAGTTCTTTCAATATTATCGATCTTATGAACTACTGAAATTGATATTCCCATTGTTTATTCAGCCATTCGGACTGGTGAGTTCCTTCTACTTTGTGAGTTTTTACAAGCATCGTGTTCTTCGAGTCTCTGAGCTCTGCATGAAAGCGGCCCTTGATATACTATCACAATACTCTCTTTCCCTTGCATCATTGTGCTTAGATCATTTGCCAGGAAAAATCTGTGGTCAATTATCTTTCCATCTATTTCTATAAATGTCTCTTATCTTTTCTTGTCCTCTCTCCTCATCCACAGAATATAGTTTGCATGAGTACAGGATCTTTACCCGTCATGTTTAGAACTGTGGTTTTATCCTATGAAAAGAAATGTCCAACAATAATATATGCTTAAAGAATATATTTGTAATAGTTAATGAATTGAAATTAATGGGTTAATTAAGTAATTAAGCTTACAAATATGTGCACTGTATTTTTCTCTATGGAACCAATCAGTTCATAAGCCACTACAGTTCAGCTAGGCCAAATATTTTAACTACTTAAATTTTAAAATGTCACATCTGGAAATAAAATCACTTGCCTTCTCTTCAATTTCCAAAACAATTGCTCATTTTTTATAGCAATCCAATCTGAGGTATCTACATGGTAGTATGTGTCTCTATCCAACTGAATTTCTGACAATGTATAAAAAAAACCTGTAAATTTTCTTCTCTTTATTCCCTAATACCTGGGTCCCATGTCTTTTTAATAGATGTATACTGAGTTAAATTGAGTTCCTTCAATGCTTAATATGACGCTACAATCCAGTAACCCAGAAATAATGTGATCACTTCAGTCATGCACACCTGTGTTGTGTTTACCAATCAGCTTTAGCCTCAGGCCCATTGGGAATTACACACTAATTTGGACCAAAGAAGAATCTGAACAAGAAGATGCTTGGAAATTCACCTGGTTGTGCCTCATCAATTGCGTTTTAAATAAAATTTTAGGTTTGCTGGGAATTAAGAAATTTACCAATTTAGAAAATATAAATAAAAAAGCAAAATAAACACAAATCTAGGAAACTGGAAGACAGATCTTTTGCAAAACAAAGGGAGCGAAGAGAAGGAAGAGGAAGGAAGAGAGGAAGGGGAATGAAAGGAGTTAAAATGTGCTATATACATGTACTCACTCCCCATGAGTATGTAATTATTATGCACTGCAAACATGTGCAACTCTAAAGAAAAATTTATTAAAAAAAAGAAAACTGAATGAAAGTTCGGTTTTTATTTAGAAGTACAATGTCAAGTAAATAGCACTTTTGACTTGACACACGTGATTTTTAATTCTTCTTTGGTAAAAAACTGTGTTTTACTTGTTCTTTGCATCCAGGGTATCAGTAATAAGCATAAATATTGCCTTTTGACATATACAACAAATTCAAGTATAGAATGAAAAATAACATATTTTCATTAAAGTAGTCTCATCTACTATTTTCAAAATCTAAGTGTGTCACCCCTAGAATATACTAGTTCAAGGAATAAAATGATCACAACGATACTGAAATATGTTTTGTACTATATACATGGATATCAGCTCTTTGACAAAAGGTTTTACTTTTTCCAAAGAGATAAGCTATAAAGTATAAATTCTTAAAATTATAAATATAATTGTAAGATTCCTTAATAATTACAATTCCAATTGTTAAATCTCTTCCTGTTCAATGGTAAAGAGCTGTTCTTAAATAAAGAAGGATTCTTGTCACTTGCTATAGATATTCTTAATGAGATTATTATGTGATTTTTTTGCATGCATTTAGGTTTCAGTCATTTCATTGACTTTAGACACCTTACTTCAAAGATTAGAAATGTGAGAAAAGTAACAAACATGTCAACATTAACTATAAGACAATGAAAATCTTCTAGCTAATGTTGAAAATGTTTGTTCAAGTATGAAGAGATAATGATATTCAATAAGAAGTAAGCTGTTTAAAAATAACAAAATTGAAAGTTTTTTTGTTTTTCATATTAACACTTTGGCTCATTTGTTGAGAGCTTTTTCTTTAGTTTTCTTTCTTTTATTCTACTTCTCAGATCAACCAGCACATTATCAGTGTTACTCACAATATACACTGTGACTACTATTTCTGTAGAATTTTCTATGGAAAAAGGTCATATGGTCCAGTAAGTGTGAAAGTCTTGCATAACTTTTCCCCTTCTTGTGAATTTCTATGTACAAAGTAAACTAAATGCTCTCAGAAGGCCAGGTGTGAAGATCTTAGTTAAGCCTACAAGTTTTCAAACTTCTTTTGCCACAATTCCCTCTCACTTGTGATGTTTGTTAAAAGTAATTGGAATAGATTATTGTGGTCCTTGACTTGTCATAATAACTGTGAAGATTATATCAGTTAAGGTTTTGCTGGCTATAATCGATTTTCATAGAACTTATTCTTAATAAATCAATTTACTCCGATGTCATGAAATATTAATTTGACAGGTGATTATAGACTTTTAAATGCACACGATGACCTCACTCATATGTAAATATATATCTATAAAATTTTGACAAATTCTATGCATAAAATAAATTCAAGATATTTCAGATTATTTACTATCCATTCCAAATTTAGGGTTTTGGGCTGGATTTGGCAAATTATTATACCTGAACAGAGCTAGAATTTAAAGTGAAAATTGGAAATAAATTTAACCAGATAATAGTAAACAATAATATAAATTCATGAAAAGTATGAAGAAAATTCAATGTTGGAGGCTGCATATTGTAGTAACTGGCAGATTTGTGTTTTTATTCATTTAATAATGAATTCTTAAACCTGCTTTCAGGTCATCTACCTAGGTTGCACTTTGGACTAGAATTTCTGTGAGATCTCACATCTTTCAGTTTCTCTGTTCCTCAACCCCTACCTTCTGCCTACTCTTCAGCTTCTTTGAATGAGCTGAACAGGATCATGTGGAATTTGTGATTTAAACCTCATTTCCTCTCACCTTTTCAACACAACCACTATGTGATCTCTCTCGCTCAGATGAGCTCTATGAGATTGCTATTATTCCAGGAGGGAAAGAAGGGAAGAAGTGAAAGAAGGAAGTATGTGGGGAAGGGAGGGAGGGAGGAAAGGAAAAACAAAAGGAAAAATTAGTCCATTTATCCATTCTTTTGGCTTTTGATCTTTTCTTAGCTAGAAGAGACTATTTATGGACTTCTTCTTCATCTCTAATTCTTTGCAGAACCCATGTAATTCAAGGCTCCATGGCCACTGTTCTCAAGATTACCACTAACTTCCAATTGTTTATTCCAGTAAAAGGCCACAAGGTCCTCTGTGCCCTTTGGAGCTTGTCTACCACAGGTTGCCCTCCCTGGCACACTGCTCTTGGCACTTTATGCCTCCTTGTGTTTGCCAAGCGTGCTCCCTTCTCATGGTGTTTGTACTCTCTCCTCAAAAGTCTCTTCTTGCAGGTTCTCATAGAGTTCATTGCCTCTGTTTTCTTCAAGTTTCTGGACCAAATGTCACCTTAGTAGTGAGACTTTCCCAGGCCGCTGATGTAAATTAAGCACCCTATGCTCTGGCAGCTCCCTGATTTAGTGTTCTCACAACACTTATCAAAGGAGCAAACAAACAGAAAATATTTACCTGTTCATTTGCTTTTGCTTATCTCACTTGCTTTACACCTACAATATAAGCACCACATGACAGATGTTTTGGTGCAGTGTTCTTAGTTGTAACCTAGTCATGAAACGGGGCCTGCAATAGCTACGCATTGTATATTTGCCCAGAAAATGAGAGATGAAGGATTTGGTATACATAAAACACAAGGTTGGACATTGAAGAGGAAATTATGGGCAGGATATTTGCTTATGGATTTCTGTGATGGTGCTAAACTGGCTAAAGGTACTAGGAAGACTTCATGAATGATTTTGTGCTAATCCTGAAACAAAGAGGACATCGACACTCAGAGGTGTTTGAAAATTTCGAGCACATAATAAACAAATGACCAATATAGGAATATGCTGAGGAAATAGTGGTAACTTAGCTCATCTAAAGTTAGGGACACTGTGAGAGGGAATGAAGAGAAGCAGGTAGAATATATTAGGGGGGCAATAAATCCAGCTACAGCCCAAATTGCAAAACTATCCTTTCCTCTCCTCTCAAATACTTACAAATCTATCATTTCTTTAATGAAGAGGTATTACCTCTCCTCACGAACTCGATCAATTGTAATGACCTTACTACTTTTATTAATTTTACTATGAATTATATTTCTCTATGTATCATATGTGTGAACACATGTGTGTATGTGTATGTATATTATTTGCATTAGATTATTGTCTTCAAATGTAAATACCACCTTATTCACACTTTGCCTGTGATCATACCTTCTACCTGTAGGCAATCATTTAGTTTGTTACACTAATACAGACAGACATCTTCAATGACAAAAATCACTAGGCTAAAAAGTGTTGAAAAAGTACTTTGAAGAAATACGGAAGTTCTTCCATGCTGGTGCTGGCTGGCTTGAGTTTGTGGATAGGAAGCAGAAACCTAAACAAAATATTTGAACTTGAAAAGTCACATTCCAACTTGTATTGCAGGAGAGATTAATCTAGCATCATAGATTTGATTACAGCAGGGAGATTTTAGAACAAGGAGGCAATGTGGGAGATCAATCCAATCGGTATTTCAAACTAGTTAAGAGGTAATGAGTATCTGAAGTGGAGTGGAACAAATGAAGATGGAAAATAGGGGACGAAAGGAAGGCTATTGTTCAGGTATATTGGCTGTGAGACTAGCAAATTACGTGCTTAGGGAACGCTCTTGTGTTTAAGTCTAAGAGATTTAAAGACTGGAGAAGCCATGACCAGAAGGAAGCCAATATAAATTTGGTGAAAGAATTTCAAGCTTAGTCACCTGAACTAGGGATTCATTGGCTGTCAAGGTATACATCGTTAAGAGACATGTACTGAAATGTGTTAGTATTTAAGGAAAAAATGTTAATGCTAAAAATACAGTTTGGCTATACTTGCAAAGAACTAATGATTAAAGCTGAGGTTGAGTATTTTGATTGTTCTTTTTAAGAAATTTGAGCAAACTAGCTCAATAAGGATGTGATTCTCAATGAAAATCCGTAACAAGAGTGTAAGTGGAAACAGAAAATAAGTCAAGAGACGCTGTAAGTGAAGAAGTAACAGAAGTTTGGGTTACACTGTAAGTAGTAAGTTCAAGAAAACAATTAAAAAGCAAAATTATCTCTATAATAGAACAGAGTTTAATCATACTGTGGTGGTAGATGTTGCTACAGTTACTCTAAGGTTTCTTTTCACTTTTTATTTGTGGTATAAGATAAACCACCCATTATTAATTCATGTCAACCCATTCATTTTAGTACTTGGACTAAAAGTTTGCTAAACTGATTCATGTTTCTCAGTGTGCCTTCTGCCTGGTAAACAGACACATAAACCAGAAAATATAAAGCCATGTAGTATTTGTGACTTTAGAAAAATATCTGTAAATTCCAGTGTGGGCACCAATGACACAGTGGTGCTTCTGCTTCTAGCGTCAAATGTGAAAATTTATAAAGAAAGTATTGAATGACTTGTTTTAAAAGAATATTGCTAGTGTCCTCAAGTCCCTCCTGGGATGGGCAAGAAAAAAGGAACAGGAATGCATAAGAAGGGTTTTTCTGAAAGTTGTATTACTGTAAATAAAAATACAGATACAAAACATGGCATGATATTTAGTAGAAGTTTCCATGTTGTAAAAATCTAGCCTGGGTTAAGCTGGCAGCAGAAAAAGCTGGATCAGAGAACAGGAATCCTATGATGAAAGTCTCTATCTGTCTTCATAAGGAAGCACAGCACGCTCCAATAGAGGGTTGATACCAGGGAGAAATAATCTAATTTGTGCTTTTAGAAATGTAGTGTTGCAGGGGTGCCAGAAAAATTCACAAGATTAGACAAGATACTTCAGTAAAGCAAGAATCCAGGGAAGAGATTAGGACCATTTCATCCACATTATTAGCAGTGAGGTAGAGAAGTAGACAAATTTCAAGATCTGAAGACAAAGTGTAAATGTTTAAATTAGAAAACGATGAATGGGTCAATAGGAGCCATTTAGTTTGAAAACCAGGTTGATGGAGCTGACATCACAAGGTAAACAAAGTGAAACTAGAGCTATATCTGACAGAAAAAGTCCCAAGGCTACCTGTGGATTCAAGCAGTCCACAGTACACACTACTGTTCAGGAGAATGTGCTCAGTAGACTATTGAAGGGCTTTGGAAGGCAAAGTGGAGATGGAGGCTGAAGTCTGTGAATTCATTGTAATGTAAGTTGCAATTTAATACTCAGAAGAAGAGAGAGATCTCAGAAAGTGTGGAGTAGAAAAAACAGAAGATAGGGTAGAGCACTGAGAAGGCAAATGTTGCAAGAACACTCAGAAGTGTTTAAGAATGAAATTGCCAAGGATGTGGAATAGCAAGCAAGACTGGGATTCATGAGGGCTTTCCAGAAAATAAAAGGCATGAATATGTTGAAGGGATCAATTACAGCAATAATGAGATACCAAGTTGGGGAAGCGTAACAGGAAGGCTGTAGCACTGGGTGTTATGAGAAAGGGAATATCGAGGGATAAGAAAAAGCGTAATAAAGCATAGGAAATCTCAGAGCTACACAATAATACAAAGAACAGTTTACATAGCTATATGTGGGTGATACATGGATGGCTAGGTAGACAGATTGCCACAATATGTAATCCTGATCATATTACTTTCTTTACAGTTTTTTAATTTTGCAATCCAATTTAACTGAGGAGACTTGACTTGCCTCTTTGCTATATATCGTGTTGTTCAGCATAACAGTTAATAACTGTGAAAGGCTGAAACTACCATCGAATAATAATATATTAAGATTTTTCAGAATGCCTTATTTATGTTTTCAATTTTTGCTTTTTGTTAGTACATGTTTGCAATGCGTAGTGATTACATTCCTTGTGGGCAGTTGATACATAGCACATCTTAATTATTTTTTTCATCCTCCTCCCTCCTCTCCATTCTCTCTCATCCACTTCTTGGTCTCTTGGTCCCTTGGTCCCTTCTTGGTTCATTGCTAATGTTCTAACTCCACATTTTCTATTATCTACCTTTAATCTTGCTCTTACGTGAGAAACTATGCAGTATATAATCTTATGTTTTTTACTTATTTCACTTAATAATACTGTCTCAAGATGCACCCATTTTCCTAAAAATGACTCAATTATCCTTCATTGTAGGAAGCTAATACTTCATTGTGTATAAATATCATGTCTTCTTTATTCATTCATCTGTTGATGAACAAATGGACTGTTTCCAAGATTTAGCTATTATGAGCTGTGATGCTTGAAACACGGGTATGCATGGATCACCTAGAAGAGGACCAGCTGGGTAAATAGAATTTCTAGTTTTAGTTTTTTTAGGAATCTCTATACTGATTTTCATAGCATAATCCAACCAACAACACAGAAGGCTTCCTTTTATCCTGAAGCTTTGCCAGCACTTGTCATTATTTAATTTCTTGATGACAGCCATTCTTTTGAGAGTAAGGTGGAATCTAAATGTTTTATCTTACATTTCTCAAATGGCCAGAGATGTGGAACATTTTTTCATGTATTTATTGACCATCTATACTTCTTCTGAGAAGTGTGTATTCATTTCAGTTGCCCATTTTTTATTGTATCTTCTTTTGAGTGAGTCTAATTATACTGAGTTCTTTATATATTCTAATTAGTCTCCTTTCCGAGGAATAACTGGCAAAATATCTTCCCCATTCTGTAAGTTGTCTTTTCACTCTGTTGGCTGTTTCTTTTGCTGTGCAGAAGTTTTTAATTTGATATGATCCCATTTGTTGATGTCATATTTATGAAGAAATTGAATGTATTCGATTGTGATGTGCATTAGTCAACTTTCTGTTACTGCAGCAAAATACCTTGGATAATCAACTTATACAGTCTGAAGGTTTATTTTGTCTCACAATTTTGGAGGTTCAGCCCAGGACTGACTGACTTTGTCTACTTGGGCCTATGGCAAGGCCCTAATCACATCATGGAGGCACTGGATTTCACAATCTCCTTCAAGTGTGTGTCCCCAATGATCTAAAAGTTCTGACTCAGTTCCAAGTTTTCAAAGGACAAACCATCTCTTTTGGAGCACATTCAAAATCTAAACTATAGCAGGATTCACTTTCAAATTTAGGTCCACAGCATTAAGTACTATTTCACATTAGAATGACATTAACTGTATAGGGAAAGCAGCAAGAAAATGACATTTGTTAAGACCAGCATAGATGCAATCTGAGTTTTCTGTTGATATTTTGTTTGAAATTTTTCACTTGTTACTTTTTAAAAGTTTTCTTAGTGGTGATTCATGTTTTGTGATGCTAGAAGCCTGAACCACAACCCTTCATATTGTAGCATCATTGACATACTGATGCATGAGGTGCATTTGTATGGCACACCTGGCATTTTTGAAAGTACGAAGTCAAATCAGAACAGTATTTTTGAATTCCAGTTCTCTGGAATCATTGATGCAGAAGGTCTCTTGGTGGAGGTTAAGTTTGAGATAATTGTGTGTTCCTTTTCCCCATAATTTGGACTCATATGGTTTGTACAGATTTGGCATTGTCTCGAAACCTTCCCGCCAGCCAGCTCGCCATTCCAGATGGCACTGCCTCTCTGAACAAGCTGAATCCTCTGGTCATGAAGGTAAAATAGCATTTATTTATAAATCCTTGGCTAGTATTGCTTACCACTATTATTCACTTCATTGATTATGAATATGCAGCTCTTAACTCTTGATACTCCTGAGTAGTGGTAGAAAATGTTTGAACTTTCATGGCTGATAATTTAAATAAATGAAAACTAACAATTAAGATTTTCAAAATCATGTTAGCAGCATACCTACATGGAATCCAAGTTTAAAAATAGCATGCATTTTTGTGTAGCTTGTACTTTAAATTACTACTTATATTGTTTGAGAATACAGGTGATTCTCTTCCTATTACATTGAATCTTTTTCTTTACAAATTTGAGCTCATTATACATGTGTTACAGAATTTTATAAGAATTTACTAATAAAATTAAGGGTTTAGAAAAAGACGCAATTAGTTTGATATATTTAATCGGTATTTTTTATATGTGTGAATCTTAAGTTCTAGAACATTCATTTTATCTATCCCTAGTCTAACAAAAACTAAAAGATTAGTCCTCATTCTGCCATCTACACAGATCTTCAGCATGTATATTTCACTTTACAATGCAGAAAGACGGAACACGACCAGTACTAGTACCTCTATAACACATACTATTAAAAGGATTCCTCAATATTCATTTGAAATTTTATTTAATAACTTCAACATAAATATCTTTCACACTACAATTTTCAGTAAGATTTTTTTTCAAATAATAAAAGTGAAAGAAAGGATTTTTTGTAAACTTAAGAGAACTAACAATATTTTCTTTAGAACCACCTACATTTGTTTCATTTTTAGTGGCATTTTATTCTAAGTAGTTCTCACACTAAATAATCATGAGCATCATGGATCTTCTCAGTAGTCAGTTTCTCTGAAGGCAAAGAAATTTATACAGGCTTCTCCATCTGCTTTCTGTTTGCATAAGATACAGTAACTATCCCATTTGTCTATCAAAAACTGCAAGTCACAGTTTGAAACTAGTCAGAGATAATATCTTTTCTTTTATTTTTCCGGCACCAGTGGTTGAACTGGTGACCTTGCGCTTGCCAGGCAAGTTCTTACTGAGCTAAATCCCCAGCCCTAGTCAGAGATAATTACAATATTGCTTAATGCCACATTTTGGGGGGAAGCCTTATGGTGAATACGAAGAACAAAACTGAATATTCCCAGGAGGATAGCATTCTTTTAAATAAAAGTGTTTATCTCAAGGTTATTAACATGACATCTCAAAAACAAAAACGGCATTTTCTTGGGTCATTATCATATGTGTGAATATCAGCATTGAATACATACATTTTTATTATTTTAGTAAACTGGCCTAACAGTCATTTGTGCCTTGTGTGCACAAGATAAGTTGCATTTTCCACATTTATAGATGAGGAAATGAAATTAAAGAACATAAAGCATTGTATTCATTAAGCCTTAGGGGTATTCACTTGGGTTATTCCTTTGCAACAGAGAGACAGAAATTAATTTAAAAAACCCAGAAATCAAAGGACAAATGCATAAAATAACAATTTATTTCAGTTAATAAATGATTGTACTTACTTTTATGGTGGGGAAAGATAAGTCACTTTATGTTTCGAAGAAAGAATCCAAGTAAGAATGGGGGCAAATAATAAGCAAGTCACCGGGGAAACACATTGACCTCCTCTTTTCTCCTTCGTAAATGAGCCTGAACACTGGTTATAGATTGTATTGATCATATATTAAAATGACAAATGGCCTCTACGTTAGTTTTCACACAAGTCTCTAAGTGAAACCCATTGTAACTTGTCGGATGAAACCTAAGAATTGAACTAGACATTGATGGACAAGACCTTCTGCTAACCACGGAAAACATGTAGATTCATCCTGATTAAACTGATGCTTCTGACTTTAATGAGTTGCTATCGATTGGGGATTTACTGCCACAATATTTTATTGTATGCCTGTCGACAGTACTGTACTTAAGAGGTTGCAGATATTTTGTTACAAATTCGTTTCTTAGAAGCTTATAGCTCAATCAAAAATATTCTAGGTATATGATATAGTACATGTGGAACATTTTTACTGCAAATTATTTTCCATGATTTTATATGCATACATATAATTTTAAAAATATATTATTTCATATTTATGATTTAAATATATATAATTTGAAATATATATTTCAATTTCCTCTGGGGAATCAGAAAAATGAATGTATGAGCCAGTCTATGAATTGTTAGAATATGTAGTACAGAGTTCTTGTTGGAAAGTAGACTTAATACAATCATGTTTTATAGAACTATCTCCTAAGATCACAAGAAATGAGTCTAACTGTAGTAAATGGAAAATGATATTTTGAAATCTTTCTCTTAATTATAAATTATAGACTATGTGCTTAGCATTTAGACTAGTTTGATTTACACTATTATTATTAAAATAATGGCAGTACTAAATGAGAACTGTTCTGAAGTGAAAAAACTGACATCTGTCACTTTATTCTGAATAATTTTTCAGAGACTATCTTGAAATATGGAAATATTTGTGTTTTATTTAAAATCAGCTGATTTTAGAGCACATTGCAATTAAACAGTAAATTTCTCTCTCTAATTTTTGACAGAAATATCTTTGTGCATCAACACTTTTATGAAGGTGATACCATTTTAAATACTTAGTGAATTATTTCCTTCTTTGGACTAGACATTTAAATATTTGCTAGATGATTTAGTGAATAGATAAATGAAATAGATGACTAAAGGAATGTTGTGAGAGCAATTTCATTTTTTTAGTTTTAATAAAATTGTGGATATTACTTTAATTAGAGATTTATCACATTATACCTATACTTTACAACTGCAGTTCTGTTCTTACTTTTCTGGAATAAACAAACATACAGTCTGATTCAGGCCACTTGAATCAGCTATTGCTGGTACTGTTCAAGATATATTCTGGAGTTTTTGATCAAGAAAAGATACATGGATATACAGTAGTCCAGAACTACTTTTGTATTCTAGAAAATTCAGAATGTCTGTGAGACTTTTAAGTGTCGCCAACCACAAAATGAAAAAGAACAACAGAGTGTTTTACATCAATAAGTGAAGTCCAAATGTTCCAAAAGCATATTTTTGAAATTAATAAACCAGAAAATAATCTTGGAGTATATCATATATAATATGTTATATAATTTTTGCTTTATATTATACACTTTAGCACACTGCTAACATAGGTGAAAGTTAGGAAAGTCATTCCATATTAATAACTACCTAAATCCATTATATAGAAGAAATTTTCATTATTTATGACTCTTGGAAAAATTTATCATCCAGAAGAAAAACAATGTATGCTACTTTATATTTTACAATATGTGTAAAGTTATTGGCTATACTGGTAATATCTTGGATTTTTAACAGAGCAGCTATCCTGATAATATCTTGCTGGATTTTTAATGCAATTTAACCAAGACACTATTTAAATATGACTATTAAGCACAACACTGCAGACCTAAAAGAGTTGGTTGACTCTACCAAATGTTTTTGATACTTTTTCATTAAGTTTATTGGTACAATTTATATATACATAATGATCACATTCATCATAGGAAATTTGTACCTATACATGCTATATTTTGATTCCTCTTTTTTTCCTGGTCTCCCCTCTTTCATTCCCTCTTCCTCTCATTATTTACAAGGCTTTGTTTCCATTTTATAATTCTTTTCTTTTTTTTCTTTTCCCTTCCTTCTTTTTCCCCTTCCCCCTCCCTAAATCCCCTTGCCTTTTGAACAATTTCTTCCTTCCTGTTTCACAATATCTATTATACATTTTGGTCCTTATTTACACTTTTAGTTTTTCACACCAAAAAGGCAATGAGATATTTACACAAGTGTGTTTGATTTAAGAATATGGTCTTAAGGTGCATCCATGTAGCTATAAATGTTTCAAGTATATCCTTCTTTACACTAGAGATGCACATTAATGTTAATATGCTTTTGTTAACTGATTCACACGCTTCTTAGTAGCATCTTTCAATTTACGTATTTGCAGTCTTTTTGGTACAATGAGATGCAGAAGGTACATGGCTAGAGGGTATAAGGATGTGAAATTATGCTGAATGACATCTACAATTCATAAATCTACTAGTTTGTACAATTCAATAAATGAGAAGAAAGATATTCAGGAAATTGGACTTGCCTTCTTCATGGTTCTAAAATGAACAAAAGAGAGAGTTAAATGAAAAATTGGAAAGCCAGATTCTCTGCACACTAAAATCAATGAGAGTTTTACAGTAGAAGTATCAGAGCCAGAATATCTCTCTCCAGCCACAGTCTTGGTTCACAGAGCTATACAGCTTTATAATTGCCACAAGTATTGAGTTGGAATGAATGTTTTCATAGTTCTACCCACAGACTCAAAACGTAGACTGAACCAGAATAACCTTAACAGAGCATTTCAATGAGTATCTTCCTAGTAATGTGCACAATTTTAAAATAGTATTTAGAAATATTAAAGTATTTTTTCTTAGCTACGAGAGATGTAATGAGAGAGATACATTAATCACAAAATATTAGAGAAAAGGTCTCCTTGTTCTTGTTTAAGTTGTGCTTATTTTTTTTTAAATTTTATTTTAAAGAGAAGAAAAACAAAATTTCAAAACAAGATAATAGGAGGGGAACAATGGTCAATACATTGTGTTATAGTTTGTATCCACGTCCCCTAAAGCCTCACTCAGTAATGGTGATGGTCTTCTAGAGTTTGTGATTGATTCATGGTCCAAGGCTGGGATTATGGGTATGAGTGCTATACCTGCCCTTGGGCGGGTAGCCTGCAGGCACTATAAGGGAGCAAAAGAGGCGTGCTCTCTCTCTTCTTCCCTTTTGCCCTTTCTGCGCCTTTTGTTCTTGCCGTTTTTACTGTCTTCTGCCGCCATGAACTGTTGCTCCTCGGCCATGGGCCACCCTGCCTTGCAGCCAGCCAATTATGGACTGAAACCTCTGCAAACTGTGAGCTAAATAGACCTTTCCTCCTTTAACTTTGGGTATCAGGTATTTTGTCTCAGTAAGGAGAGAAAAGGAACCAAGACACACTGTGTATTTTTATTCACAGTAGTTACTCCGAGTACAAGATACAGACATGAAAAATTGTCCAAACAATAGTAGTGCTTATTTAAAATGTTTCCTCTTAGTCACTGTATAAACTATGAGAAGACTGATTAGATCTTTAACTTGAGAAGACATTCCATATACAAATGTATTTATTTTGTTTTATCTTTCTCAATAGTTTTTGAAAAGCTTAGTACATGCTAGTGAATGCTACTATCCTATGTTTTTCTTTCTTGAGTTAAATTTCCTTGAAACACTATTACATGTAATGCCAAGAAAGGAAAAAAAATTATATAAAAATCAAGGTGTAAAATGAGAGGATTTAAGTCTGAAAAAGGAAGAAGAGGAAAGAAACTAGATTATGCAGAGCTATGAACATTTAGTGTGCGCTAAAAAAATGGTCTTCATTAGTGCTCTGCTCCGTGTACTTCCGACAGTCCTCATTTCCTGAACCAGTATTCTGTTCCTAGTATTTATGTAATCTTCTGCACTTATGAAAATAACTCAGGCTCAGAATTTGACCTGTCATCCCAAAGAGAGCTAATTCTTAAATTTGTTCATTTTAAATTAAGCACAAACTTCAAAACAACACGAAGGCCATAGGTCTGTATGAAGTGTCATGTTATTGCATCTGCCTCTTCTCTCTCGGAGACCTGAGCCATTAACTAACCCATCATCTCCCTTGTTTATAGTCAAGTGTAATATGTATGTTTTGTGACCTTTAACCATGCTGTGTCCACCACACTCCCACGTTAAAACCATTTCTATAGAAACCAAAAAGAATGAAGAAAATACTTATCACTTACATTGTTCTAGGATTTTTATTTTTCACGGTTTGCTTAAAATAGATATCCTTATAGTAAGAAACAACTCCTCTGAGGTATAATGAGGCACAAAGTGTACTCTTCATGAAAAATTTATATATACAAACGCTCTTACAAAACCATAACATAATTCATCCTTTATTAGAAGTGCAACCGAAGACATGGACATTTTCCTCCAACTGTGAGCTAACACTTTCCAAAGACTAATCTAAAGAAAGCAAACTGTGTTATGGCTGTGTCAATGTGTGGAAACATTTGAAAAGGTTCCTATATAAGGATAGTCTGGGAGAAAGTCCTTGCTTATCCAGAACTTCTCTGTTTCTTAATAAAACAACAGAGAAAGAGAAGATAAAAGCTGACCTTTCAGTCTCATAAAATCTTATTTTGTTCTACATTTCTCCAGTGATGGAATCCAGAAAGACAGATAAACATTAATTTTAAAAGAATCACCAGGACTTGAAGTTTGCCAATCCAACAAATACAACATGAACTCTCAAGCTAGAGGCAGAGACTAACAAGTTCTTTACCACCAGGTGCATTTATACATCAAGTAACTTCGAGACAACAGATGAGTCTCGGTCCTTCCAAGCTGTATAGCAGAGCATTTGAAAGCAAAAACTGTAGAGCAGGCTGGGGATTTAGCTCAGTGGCTCAAGCGCTTGCCTGGTAAGCACAAGGTCATGAATTTCATCCCTGGTACCAAAAAAAAAAAAAAAAAAAAGAAAGAAAGAGAAAAAAGCTCTAGAGCAAAATTTCTCAATTTTTGGTTCTACTGACATTGGGGAATAAACAGTTACTTTTATTTGTGTAGGGATGTTCTTTGCATGGCAGGAAATTGAAGCCAGGCTTCTGACTGCTCCTAACTGGATGCCAGCTACACTGCCCTTTCCATAGCTATAACAACCTTTAGGATCTCTCCAGTTACTTAAAATGAATTCTGTATGAGAAATCCCAGATATAAATAATTTAATAAACTAAATAAAATGATAGGAAACAGGGAGGTGGACCATGGAGAGGGAAAGGGGATTTTGGAATGGAAAGAGACAAAAGAGGAGAAAGGAAAGGAGAAGTAAGCATGATTACAATGTGATACATCTATGTACCCACTTCCTAAGGCGACTGTAACATACATGCGGTTAACATGGACTAATAGAAACGTAAAGAACAGCCAACCTCATGTGAAAAATGCTCAGCCCCCAGGACGAACCAATGTTTTAGGATAGGATTGGCCTATTTTTTTTTCTGTTCTTGTAGAGGCAAAACAAATAATAACTGCACTTAGTTGATGGAATTGTTATGAAGATCAAGAACTTAGACTTCTCAGAACATTATCTGGTGTGTAAAAATGTGTGATGTTGTTATGAATGACAATTTCTTTGAACACAGAGTGGCTATTCTTGACTGCTCCAAATTTGGTCATGAGATGAGTTTTAACATCACCTGTGTTTATACTGATTTTTAGGATCATTACACTTATTATGTGGATCCTACTCTTCTCTTTTCCATAATATTAAATAATGGTTTGCCCCTTTTACCTGAAAAAACTAATAAGCCAGAAATGGCAATAGTGATAAATTGTTTAATTTTATACTGAAAGAATGAAAGCCTTAAATTTATATCATTACAAAAAATGAGACAATTTTACTATCATTTCCAAGCTACAGAAAACTTGACTTCAACATGTCAAAACTGAGGACATAGAATTTGGGAACTAAATTACAAAAATAGGTCTGAGACCCTGGCAACATTATAAGGATCTTAATTTTTTTCAGATTTTTTTTCAATTTCATATTTGTTCAGGGTATTTATTTAGTGCACATGGGAGAAAGCACCCTGTAAGAACTAAATGATGGGCAAGTTGGTGATTTTGTGGACGTCAGTGTGGAACTGCCCCACCAGATTAATAAACTGCTATATCAGACTCACTGTATGGGTATTTTCCTCTTGGTCTTGTTATTGATTCGGTGCCAGATGCATGTTGCATAAAGGCTGATGAATTTAAGAGCCGAGCTAACGGCTGCTTAAGGTATCCTTGAAAACAACTTTCAAAAGTCATTAGGCTTGCAAAATGATGGGGTTTGCACCCTAAAGACACCATTCTACAGACAAACAAATTCCAGATGGAATTTTCTTTCTTAATTCATTGTAAATTTGTATGGAATTCATTAAGCCAATGAATATTGTGTTCACCTGGAAAGAATTATAAACGTGAAGCCAAAAGTTATATTTGAAAGATGATTCTACTACTTCATAGGTGTGGCTTTGGGCTTCACTTGGGCACTTGCTGGAAATCCAGATTCCTGGGGCCCACACCATCAGAAATGGGATGAGACCAATGCACCAAAGGCTTAACAAGCCCTCTAGATGATTCTAACCTATAATAAATTTTGAAGACCACTGCAATCAGTCAGAAGTCAGAAACTTTTTCTCTGAAGTACTAGACAGTATTATTTTAGGTTTTATGGTCCAAGAAGCAAAATTAGTGCATTTTATAGGTATTTATATAAAAGCACAGAAAACAAATAATATTGATATCATAATGATATTTATACATTTTTTTCACAATACAGATTCACTATTGAGAAGAATAGAAATCTTTTTAGGGAGTATACCATCAATTTCAATGAGTTGGGGTTCAAAGTTAATGTTTCTTGTTAAATAGATTTCATATATGTTCATCTGTAAAAGTCATTCATAGCTCACAAACCTTCTAATTAGGTGACAGCAAGGGTTTGCCTTCAGACCATAGTTTGCTATGCCTTGTATAGAGGAGTCCTAAGGACCTTTTCATCTGTACTCTGTGTTTTTAATGTACCTGTGTCAATGCAAAAGCTCCTTAGTCACCTCTGGTTTTCTTTCTGCATCAGGTTAAATGAAGAACCCAAGTTACAAATCTTAATATTTCATCCTCAACCCGAAGCCATTCCACTCACACCCCTGCTGCATATAGTACTTCATGGGAATCAACAAAAGTGACTGGACAAAGCAAAGAGTGCAAAATTAGTTCTTAAATGGCCGAGTTGATTTCTCCCATAATAATGCTCATACTGGTATTATAGATAGATTTTATGTGTGGTGCAGTATCCATCAGCAATATTCTTCATGACTTTTTTATTGTATATCAAGGGAAAGACTGTTAAGAAAGTCAACAAATCTTTCAGAGAGTAATTGAACTACATCTCATATCAAAGTCATGAGTTCTTCTAAAAAAGACATAAGCAAGAATTCATTATCCCAAGCAATTAGCTGTTATCAGACTCTGAATAAGACGTATTACTCAGTCTCACTTTTATCCATCCAGGTGGGAGTACTGGAAATGGATATCTTTTTTTAATCAAAGTTTCCATCTTAAGTAAAAACAGAGAGAGCACAAATTAGTTGAATCAATTCATTTGCTTTTGCCGGAAGCTTGCCTCCTGCAATTAATTCAATTGACTAGTTTAATTTCTTTGTGCATTCATTAGGGCATCGATGGGGATATGATTATTCTGCTTTAAACTTCACTTGTGCTCATGTTCTCTAATCCCTCTGTCTCAGAGCTCTATTTGCTGTGCTCTGTGCTTTGCGGAAAAGGAGTCCTCTATTCCCCCAAAAGTGTGTGAATAATGTAATTAACCCACCCTACTCTGATGTGCAGCATATCTACTGTGAATACTGTATACTTCTGCACTGCGTAGTTGAGGGGCGAATAAGGATGTTGATTTTCTGCTCATGATATAAACCCAGCGTATATATTTCTGTCAAATCAGTCAAATCAGTGTCTTATCTCACAAGTTACACCATTCTGACTTCGTCACAATTAGATTTGTTCTTATGTCAAAGATTTATGTAATCGTGTATTAATTATTATTTTGTAAACATATGTGTTCACTCTAAATTATGAGTGACCACATTTTTCTCTTAGTGCTATGTACAAAATCAGCCACAAGTTTCGATCACACTACAGAAACCCAAGACTTTCACCTTCCTGGGATATATGTGAAATGTGAAATGGTCCAGTCTACAGGAATGAATGATAATAAAATACATTAGTCAAATACAAATAAT
>RJWT010018828.1:0-11500 GCA_004365215.1 Cuniculus paca
ATACAGAAGAAATACAATGCATAAAGCAGATTCAAGCAGATATCCAGGAGAATAAAAATTCAATTGAAAGTATTCAAAGGAGATTAGGCCAATGTGAGGGCAGGATCTCAGCTATTGAAGACAGGCTTGCAGTTAATGATCAGAAAAAGAAAAATTTCTCAAAAATAGCAAGGAACCATGAGAAATCAATCCAGCAGCTGCTAGAGGAAACAAAGAAGAATAACTTAAGATTGATTGGAGTTAATGAAAAAGCAGGAGATTCCACAAATGATATTAAAAAATGTTCACAGACATTATGACAGAAAACTTTCCTGGCAGAGAAAAAGTATTTGACATACAAATAAGTGAGGCATATAGAACTCCAATTAGCCATGATCAAAAAAATTCTACAGCCAGGCATGTCATAGTCAAGATTCCAGAGATTCAGCACAAGAATAGCATCTTAAAAGCTGTTAAGGAAAAGAAACAAATCACCTATAAAGGAAAGTTCATCAGAATCACAGCTGACTTTTCAGCACAAACTCTCAAGTCAAGGAGAACTTGGAGTGAAATATTCCAAGTTCTAAAGGAAAACAACTTTTGACCCAGATAATGTACCTTGCAAAACTATCTTTCAAAACTGATGGAGAAATAAGATACTTTCATGACAAAGAACATCTAAGAAATTTTAACCACCAAACTAGCACTCAATGTTCTGAAGGACATCCTAGAAAGAGATAATAAGGACTAGAACTCCATGAACCCCAACAGAAGGACTGTGGCAGGCAAAGCAAAGAATTAGAGGGAGGGGGAAAAAAGGGGGGAACCAACAACGGTAAAATAACATGACAAGGATAAGTCAATATATGTCAGTTATAATCATCAATGTTAATGCTCTCAATTCACCAATCAAAAGACACAGATTGGCAGAATGGATCAAGAAGCAAGATTCAACAATATGCTGCTTACAAGAAACACATTTAGTTAAAAAAGAAATTAATAGACAAAATCAAAGGATGGAAAACAATACTCCATGTGACAGGAATCCAGCAAAAAGCAGGGGTAGTCATTCTATTTGCAGACGAAGTGAATTTCAAGCCAAGACTGATTAAGAGAGATAAAGCATCAGTATGTCTTCATAAAGGGAACAATCCAAGAGGAAGAGGTAACAATCATAAATATATATGCAACAAATACCAGTGCACCCAACTATATGAAACAAATACTAACAGACATGAAAAATCAAATAAGCCCTAATACAATTGTATTGGGAGACCTCAATACCTCACTGTCACAAAAAATTAATAATGAAATATTAGAACTGAACCAAACTTTTGAACAAATGGACTTAGTAGATGTCTATAGAGTGTTCCACTCCATGACATCAAATATGCATTCTTCTCAGCTGCACACAGGACATTCTCCAAAATAGACCATGTACTGGCCCATAGAATATGTTTAAGTAAATGCAAAGGAATTCAAATTATTCCATGCATATTATCAGACCACAGTGCAATGAAATTGGAAATCCATGGTAAAAGAAACCACAAGGACTTCATAAACACATGGAAATTAAATAACACCCTGCTGAACAACCTATGGGTCATAGATGAAATTAAGGGAGACGTTAGACAATTTTTACAGTTGAGTGATAACAACAGTACAATATACTGGAACTTATGGGGCACAATGAAAGCAGTTTTAAGAGGAAAACTTATAGCATTAAATACCCATATCAGGAAAACAGAGCAAACACTTATAAACAACTTAATGGTGAACCTCAAACTTCTAGAGAAAGAAGAGCAGGTTAACACAAAAGATTGTACAAGGGAGGAAAATTATA
This sequence comes from Cuniculus paca, assembly GCA_004365215.1. Taxonomy (NCBI): domain Eukaryota; kingdom Metazoa; phylum Chordata; class Mammalia; order Rodentia; family Cuniculidae; genus Cuniculus; species Cuniculus paca. The sequence goes on from RJWT010018828.1 coordinate 1,823, forward strand.
AAGATCAGAGCAGAAATTAACACATTGGAGACTAAAACAAACAATACAAAGAAGCAATGAATTGAAGAGTAAATAAACTTGACAAACCCTTAGCCAACCTTATAAAAAAAATGAAAGAAAGAAAAGACTCAGATACATGCAATTAGGAATGAAAAGGGTGAAATCACAACAGATGCTGCAGAAATTCAGAAGATCATCTATATCTGCTTTGAAAACTTGTATTCTAATAAAATGGAAAATACAGAAGAAATAAACAGATTCCTAGATACATATGAATTACCAAGGCTGAATCAAGATATAAAAATCCTAAATAACCCAATATCAATAAATGAAATTGAAGATGTAATTAAAAACCTATCAACAAAGAAAATCCTAAGCCCTGACAGATTCACAGCTGAATTCTACAAGAAATTTAGAGAAAACTTAACACCACTCCTTCTCAAACTTTTTAATGAAATTGAAAGGGAAGCAATACTCCCAAATTAATTCTTGGAAGCAAGCATTACCCTTATACCAAAACGGGAGAAGGACTCAACTAAGAAGAGAAATACAGGCCAGTTTCCCTAATGAACATAGATGCGAAAATCCTCAATAAGATACTGGCAAACAGACTACCAGTACATTGTACAAAAAAAGATTGTACACCATGATCAAGTGGGATTCATCGCAGGGATGCTGGGATGGTTCAGCATACATAAATCAATAAATGTAATACACCATATTAACAGAACTAAAAACAAAAATCTTATTATTATCTCAATAGATAAAGAAAAAGTTTTTGACAAAGTCCAACATCTATTCATGATAAAAACTCTACAGAAAATTGCAATAGATGGTCCTTATCTCAATCTGATAAAAGCCATATATGACAAACCAACAGCCAGCATCATACTAAATGGACGAACACTGAAAACTATCTCCCTAAAAATCAGGAACAATACAAGGATGTCCACTGTCTCCACTCCTATTCAACATAGTCCTGGAAACTTTAGCTGGAGCAATTAGAGAAGAGGAAGAAGTAAAAGGAATAAAGATAGGAAAGGAATAAGTTAAACTATCATTATTTGCAAATGACATGATACTCTACATAGAAGACCCCCAAAACTCCATTGAAAGACTTCTAGATGTAATAACCAAATTCAGTAATGTAGCTGCATACAAAGTCAACACTCAAAAATCAATAGCATTCCTGTACACAAACAACAAACTCACTGAAAGAGAAATAAGAGAAACCACACCCTTCATAGTAGCATCCAAAAAAATGAAATACTCAGGAATCAATCTAACGAAGGAAGTAAAAGATCTATTCAGTGAAAATTACAGTACTCTGAAAAAGGAAATTGAAGAAGATCTCAGAAAATGGAAAAACATTCCTTGTTCATGGATTGGAAGAATAAACATTGTGAAAATGGCTATTCTCCTATAATTATTACACAGATTTAATGCAATTCCAATCAAAATACCATTAGTATACTTCACAGATCTAGAGAAAACATTCCTAAAGTTCATTTGGAAACAGAAGAGATCTAGAATAGCAAAAGCAATCCTGGGCAACAAAGGCAAGGCAGGAGGCATCACAATCCCTGACTTGAAATTATACTACAAAGCTACTATGATAAAAATCAGCATGGTACTGGCCAGAAAACAGACCTGAGGATCAACAGAACAGATTAGAAGATGCAGAAACAACTCCAGGCACACCAAGCCACCTTATGTTTGACAAAGGTGCCAAACACATTCACTGGAAGAAAGATAGCCTCTTTAATAAATGGTACTGGAAAAACTGGCTCTGCACATGCTGAAGATTAAAGTTGGACCCATGTCTTTCACCATGAGCTAAAATAAATTTGGAATGGATCAATTATCTAAATATTAAAAAAAGAAACATTAAATCTGCTGGAAGATAGAGTACATAAAACTCTTGAAGACATTGGTGTAGGCAAAGACTTTATGAATAAAATCCTGATCACACAAGAACTGTCACAAAGAATCAACAACTGGGATCTCATGTTACTGAAAAGCTTTTGCACAGCAAGAGAAATCACCAACAGAGTGAAGAGACAACTCATAATGTGGGAGAAAATGTTTGCCAGCTGTACTTCAGACAGAGGATTACTATCAGGAACATATAAAGAGCTAAAAAAAAAAAAATCAGTCCTCCCAGATTAAAAAACCCAATCCAAAAATGGGCATCTGAGATGAATACACACTTCTCAGATGAATTACAAACAGCAAATAAATATATGAAAAAATTTTCAGCCTCACTGGTCATTCAAGAGATGCAAATTAAAACAACACTGAGATGTCACCTCATCCCAGAAAGAATGGCTATTATCAAGCAATCAACCAATAACAAATGTTGGAAGGGTTGTGGGGAAAAAGGAACCCTTCTCCACTATTGGTGGGAGTGTAGACTGGTGCAACCACTGTGGAAATCAGTGTGAAGATTCCTAAAAAAAGTAGGATTGGAGTTCCCATTTGACTCAGGTATTCCCCTTCTGGGTATCTTTCCAGAAGAATTGAAAACACTGTACCACAGCAATATATGTGCACCAATGTTCATTAGCAGCACAATTTGTAATAGTCAGATCTTGGAAACAACCTAAATGCCCATCAACTGAGGAGTGCATAAAAAAGATGTACAAAAGAGTATTACTCAGCCATAAAGAATCATAAACTTGAGGCTTTTATAGGTAAACGGATGCAACTAGAAACCCTACTTATAAGTGAAATAAATCAGACTTGCATGTGTACACATCGTATTGTCTCACTAGCGTGAGAAGGTGAAAGAAGCAATATGTGTATATATATATATATATATATATATATATATAATAGCTAAGATAGTTATTCTACTGATTTCTCTGAGTTCATTGAAGACAATGGTTTGTGCTGGTACTGTTCAGACAATTGAATTGAATACAGGTGTCTTGTGCTCTGGGTGACTGATTAGGGGATGGCAGTGCTGTATGTGTATGTTGTTGTCCCCTGATTGTTGTGTTTTAAAATTTTGTTATGTATTCTTTCTCTTTGAAATACAGTGGATTTGGAAAAAAATCTTAAATTTGAAACTTTTGTGAAAACATTTTGCTGAGACCCCTACCCCAGATTGTAGGAAGGAAGGAGAGGGGTAGGTGAGGAATCCTAAGCTTAAGCTTCATTAATGTCACAGCAAAGAAGCCTTAGTTTAAAGATACAGCGTGCTGTCAATGTTCTGCTGAGACCTCTTGGTCTCCATATACCTCTCTTTCTAGGGCTTGAACTTCATATGTTATCTAAGTTAATTTTTAGATCAAAATATTTTCTAGAATACTTGGTATCTCCTCTTTCTGGTGTTTCCTCTTGTACTTTTCCCACCCATGTATTTAAGGATCACCTCTCTGGGAATATGGAACTTTGCATTACATTTTAATGCAATTTTAACTGAGCACGAAGCCAAGTATATTCCAACCCTTCATACTTGAGTTTGAAAATGGTTCATTTGTTTGTTAACTTTGAATTTCAGAGGCTCCCTGAGAGGACATCTTACAACCTTATACACTATTATATCATCTTTTTTTTTTGCTTATTTTCATGTTTGGTTTAGAGACCTCTCTTCAGGTTTAACTTGGCATCAATTTTTTGACTGTATAGGAGCTATAAAGAAGTTATGTATACAAATGACTTTCTCCCTGTTCTGTATGTGTACATAGCAACTGGGGTAATGACCCTTAATTAAAGATTTGCCATATAATCATAACAAATGGTCTTTCCTTTGGTACCATGTGCTTGCACAGATGTGTATAAAGAACCTTCCAGGGGCAACACAAGGGAGTCAGAAGTGGTCTGACTTTCATTCAGAGTTTTCAATGCACAGTGATGGTGAGAGATGATATTATCCATCAACAGAAAGCCACAAACTATGAACAGCCCTCCATCACCTATTCCTTAGCCTTTTTGTCCGCTGCTGTGTGAGATAAATTCCCCAGCTTTAGCGGTAAGCTAGGTGGTAGCTGGGTGTTATTTCCTAGTAAAGAAATGTTTCCCTCCAGTATAGTGAAGTCTCTCTTTACAGAAATAATTTGCTAATATGTGTTTGTCCAGGGAAATAATATCCAAAGATCTTTAGCAGACAGTTCACAACTAAGGAAAGCGGCAATATCTGATGATTCTGATTATTTTCAAGGTTACCCTGTCAATTCAAAAATGAAAATTCTTATTTTCTAGAAAAATGCAATGTAGTTTGGATGTGAGAAGCCAAGTGAACAGTGTATATTTTCTCACTGTATTACTCTAATCTCTTTAGGTCAAGGTTAAACGGGTCTCGAATAACAGACATCTGTGTTTGTAATGCAATAAAGTGTAATGAGTGTGGCGACTTTTTCTAATTTACCTCAGCTGGATATGCAAATGAAAACATTAAACTTATAACCCATAACTCTATGGGGAACTGATGGGTGACCAGAGTGGAGAGTATTTACTGTAGCTAATGGGAAAGTTGTTAGATGATAGGAATGTAATATGTTCTGTTTGCAAATGTACTAAAGAGCTAGTTAGCAGTGTAAATGAGGATTTAGTTATTTAGGAATAACCTTCGAATTGGCAAAATGAGTCCCTAGAGCGTGATTTAAATTTTAAAAAAAATCAATCATTTATTTTATGGTGTTTGAATTTACTAACTGCAGCTTGCTATGTGTATTTAGAGATGTGGTTTTGTAAGAGGGACCTGGAGGTGAGGCATCTCTGCAGTATATTAGTTCTTTATTTTTAATGTATTTTTTCTCCAAGCAACTCATAATGCTTCACAATGATCCAAGAGTTAATCTCAAAACTTGCTTGTTAGGAAGGCAAAGGTCAGGATTATAAGAATAACTTCATAAAGATAGAAAAATTATAGATGTATATATTTGTTCAAATCTTATCACTGAAGACATTCAGAATAAAACTTAGGCATTTGATCTCAGCCAATACACAGAACAACCATTTTCTCCTGTAGTCCTTCTTTTCCCCCAGGTACTGGGGATTGAACTCAAGGTTTCATGCATGCTAGGCACACACTTTACCTCTGAGTTACACCCCTAGTCCTCCTGCAGCCAGTTTTAAGTTTTCCATTTTGTAACCTGCATGTCTACACATTCTCCATCCAACCTTTGGGCTTGCCCACCTGCTTTATACTCAAATGGCCTGCTCTCAACTATTCTAGAGTCACAGCCATAAATGAGTTGCCCAACAGTGTGAAATAATGAGAGAGAGGGGTCCTTCTCCTGACTCTCTCTGAGAGAGGACTGTGTATAAACTAGTCCTAAAGATTCACACCTGCGATGCAGGGTCTGTTTCAGGCATCTGCCTATGCTTTGTGGAGTGGCTCGCCCTGTGTCCTCTTTGACCAAGGGTCATCTTAAGCACATGCATGCTAGAGGCCAACAGGTATGTGAAATTACTCATGCCAGCCATTTTTGATCTAAAAAATGGCAGTTTCATATGGCTCAGCCTAAACATTTTCTTCTTTTACCTCAGGCTGGGATCTAACTCTCTGTCCCAGTGCTACATAAGAACTTTTTAAAAACTGTGATGAAGAGATTTAAGTGACATCTTCACCATGTTATCCTAGGAGTTCACATTTCCTCTGTTTTGTAAACCTTTGTAACCATTAAATACAAGAAAAGCAATTTGACCCATATTGTTTCAAAATTTTAAAAATGAGCCGTGAATCCTGTATAGCAGAGGTTATTGCCCCATTTGCTTTAGTTCTGTCTCTATGGGTCTATTGCTTTTTTATGCTCTGTTAGAGAGGAGATAAAGTGGAGATGCAGGATTTCAATGTCAAACCCTTATCTGGAATTTCACAATTATTTTTTTCCATGTCTGTATATCTTAAAACAACTTCCTCAAAGCTATGAAACAGTACATAAAATAATGAAGGCTCCAATGGATGTGGTATGAAAAACATGCCCAATCCCTAGCACAAATTAGGATCTGCCGAAACCTTAAAAATCCTTTACACTCATCTATCTCAGTAATAATTCAGTCAATTCAATAATTCAGAACTATCCACGGATGCTACAATAGTTGAGTGAAAATTTGATGGGAAACAGGATATTCACATAGTTCCAATCTCTCTTCCAACAAATTATGAAGGTAGAAAGAGAAACTTTAGAAATCTAGCAGACACTACCTTACCCAAGTGATCAAAGAAAATATTATCAATAGTGGGGAAAAATGACAGTGTATGTAACCCGATATGTTATGCCAAGAATGCATCAATACCTCAGCAACATTCCTGCCAAAGATGTGTAACGTAAGTCTAGTCATAAGGAAGCAGCAGACAACTCAAATTGAAGGATGCTTTGTAAAATAATTGTTCTGTTAGCATAAAAAATGTTTGCATCATAAAAAACAAAGGGTGAGTCTCAGATTAAAGAGTTATAAAGAGATATATTATGACCAAGTGAAACGTGTGAGGCCAGATTATATCTCAGCAAATGCTAGGTGTGAAAGTATGGGGACATTTGGAGAAATATGAATATGGGCTGCCTAGTAGACAGTGATATTGTACTGATATTAAACTCTTGAATTTTATAGCTACATCATACATATGCAAGAGAATAACTTCATTTCTAGGAAATACACTGAAATATTAAAGAGGTAAAAGGGCCTGATAATGTCTGCAATTTAGTCTGAAATTGTTCAGAAGGAATAAGTTACAGGATAAGTTACATTGGTCTTGCATTTTTAAGTTTGAAATTACTTTTAAATAAAAAGTTCAAAGTACTCTGCATAAAAAAGCTACAGATTTGCTAGAATTTCTCCTTTGGATTTTATGTATCTCCATGTAATCACTAAAACAATCAGGATGTTAGCTGCTATAAGGAAGCATAGCAGCACATTAGAAAAGATACAAAATGTTACTAAGCCCAAGGTTTTATGGATTCTGATATCATATTTTAACATGTGGAAAAAAAGCTCAATCTTAAAATTGGTGGTACATCCCATAGTTTGTAGCAGTATTTTTGATGCTACATAAACTAATGATTTGATGAATCTCAGATTTGATAGGATAGTGGTTGTGCTGCAGGATTTTCAGGTAGAGAGATGGGACACCGAGGCCTTTTTCCCAGGAAGCATCCTTACTCCCACAGGCACTGATTCAGTGTATTCAGCCTTGTATCCAAAGGCTGAGTGAGAAACATGGCACAGTTGCACCCTCTTATACAATGTTTGTAACTTTGTCCCCCTTAGGTGAGAGTATGCTAGCATCTTACAGTCTGGTTGGGTATACATTAACATTCTACAGTCTGGTTCAGTATGATTTAATTACAGAGTTACATCAGAACTACACATGCCTACACTGAGGCTGGTATCACTACATCGTCAAAAATTTCTGCCCCAATCAGAAGGGGCCCTACCACAATTGGTCCTATAGGTCCTGAGTTAACTTAAAAGGATAATGAATTAGCAGATTTTATATTGTTAAAACTGTCTTTGGGATTGGCACCTCAATCCTTTCTGGCATCTTTGAAAAAAAGGTGCATATTGTGGACCAAGAAGTATACATGTGACAAACTCCTCTCCAAGTCTGACATCCCAGTCATATATATATTTGTTAGATATACAAATTTTTTTGACCTGCTGTCAACCTCTTGCTGCAGGAACCCCTGGGCTGAGACCCAGTCCTATGTGTTTTCATAAGCCCTCCTGGGGACCTTGATGCATACTAGAGTCTGGTAACTTCTGGCCTGAAGGAAAGGCACAACACAAAGGGACACAAGTTGTCACAGGTTGTCACTTCTGTTTAATAGAGAAGTAAACATGACTCCAGACCTCTCTGCTTAACTGATAGCCCAGGAAACACACTTTCTCTTGGAAGAGGAACAATCTGCATGTCATCATTGGGTTGAGTTGACATTGCAAGTGCTTAACTCAGGTAAGGACAAAGGCAAGTGTCACAGGAAACAGGACATTGTGAGTGAAGCAAGCATGCACTGGTCACCAGCATTTTGAAGCAGGTCTTCCAAGTGTTGCCACTTGAATCCCAACTGTCATTCTTTTAAATGGGGTGAGGATTCTATGTGCTATGAAAAGTTAGTAGAACTGATCTGTTGGTGAGTTTTAGCTTTTTTTTTTTTTTAAGTGAGAATTTTAGGTTACTCAAATGAGTTGATTACAGGCATCCCCGTGAGAGTTCAGTTTGAGTTCTTCTGTTGTTTCTGTTGCTGCATAGCATTTTTTATTGACTTTAGTTGGTTTCAGTTGAGTGGGTTTGTCTTCATTATGGGTCCTAATTTCCTGTTCTTTGCTATGCCTGACAATTTTCTACTGAACACAGACACTGTGAATTTTCCTTCGTGGAGTGCTGGATAATTTTGTCTTTCTGTGCATGTTCTTGAAGTTTGTCTTGGGACCCCGTTATGTGGAAACTGTTAAATTCTTTTGGTCCTGAGTTGTGTTAGGTAGGACCAGAGCTGTGTTTCATCATGTTAGGTCTCATCGTTCCCCACTGCTGAGACAAGGGGTTTCTGAGTCCTCTGGGGTTATGAGGTTTTGCAGTCCCTCTGGTGGGAAGAAACCTTGTTCTTGGCTCTGGGCGAGTCCCAAGTTTTGTGCCCTCTAGTCCTTCCTGGTGGCTCTACCTCCAGCCTTGGGTAGTTTCCTTACACAGTGAGCTGCTCATTCCTGCTGAAAGCTGGGGGTGGAGCCTCTGGGTATCTCTGGAGCTCTCTTTCCCTCCAGGACTCTTGCTTTGGGAGCTCTAGCTGCTTGTCACTCCAGATTCTCAGCTCTGTCTCTTCAACTCAGGGAGTCATGGGTTGTCCCTGGGTCCCTGTCTTCAGTGTCTGTCTCCTGTAAACTCTCTCTAGACACTAAGTAGGGGCGATCCTCTGACTCACCTTGGTGTTTTTTTCCTTTCCTTTTAAAGATAGTAAAACCCAATGAAACGAAACAGAATAAAGCCGATCAAAACAAAGCAGTGAAATTGGTACAGAACTTTGAAGCAGGATAATAGGAAAACAACAATGGGTATCATTGCATACCTCGTTGTCTTCACAGTAGTTGCCCATTCCATTAGATATAGCAAAATCAAACCAAAACAAAACAGAATAAAACCAATCAAAACGGAACATTGAATAAAGCAAAACAATCAGAACAAAACAACACAGTAAGAACAATGTCGGATTTCAAAAACAAGATAGAAGGAAATCCCCCATATTTGCTATATTGCGTACTGTTGTCCTCCCAGTAGATGCTCTGACCACCTGCCCCAGGCCTGCAAAGTCAACCAAACAATACAAGCATTCAGTTGCTTTTTGTACCTCAGTTGCTATCAACTCAGCTTGTCCTCTGAACCAGCCGATTGCTTGGAGGGGTGGGAGCAGTTCTTGTTCTCAGCCCTCACACAGGTGGGCCCATGGGAGGTGCTATCCGACTTCTCTCTCCCTGGGCCCTGCATGGCTTGCGTGGCTTCTTTTTTTCTTTTTCTTTTTCTTTCTGTTTCTGTTTGTTTCTTTTTCTTTTTCTTTTTCTCTTTCTTTTTCTTTCTTTCTCTCTCTCTCTCTCTCTCTCTCTCTCTTTTTTTGCCATTTATCAGGGGCTATTCCTCTTGATTGTCTGATGTGCAGTTTTGAATACCATTACTTCACATGTTGTGTACCCTTAGAGTTGTGACAGGTGGGAGTGGAAATACATCCAGTCGCTGCAGCT
>RJWT010018829.1:0-18680 GCA_004365215.1 Cuniculus paca
TTGTCTTGCAGTTGATATGTCATTAGGCCCTGACAAAAACCACAGGTAGCTCTGGAGAGGACTTCTTCTCCCTGGCATATTCCTGTGCTTTGGTCTAGAAGTGTTGCTTGATGGAGTTTGGGATTTACTTCCTTGAAAGAGGGTGAACGTGTCCTGCTGTGGGAAGAAGGACCCGTGGATATCTGGTAGCCAGTGGGCCAAGCACAGTGGACGCCGCAGAAGGTGCACTGACGTCTGTTGTGTGCATCCTCCTCCACGCAAAGCCAGCCTGAGTCCCTCAGCCTCCTTCACGGTGAGCGTCGTCGCAAGATTCTCCACATTGGAAAGGGCAAGAGGTGTGCGCTCTGCGCTGTATCTACGCGCAAGGCTATGAGTGTGTGGCCCTTGTGCTCTTTTTCTTCTCCCCTACCAAACAAAAGATGGACACATCTGTGGCCTGCCATTGACCTAGCATGAGGGCAAGGCCTTGGAGGCCTCATGACATTGAACTGCTGGTGGATGTGGAATCAGACACAAGATGGACCATTAGCCAAGAGAAAAGGAAACTTCTGTCTTCCTCCTAAACCACTGCTTTCCTACTGGTATTAGCCTGACTAATACAAAATCCTTTCCCTCAATCTGCATCTGACTATAAAAATACCTCTCCCACATTTTATACCTTCTTTATGCTACCTGAAACTCAGATATGATGGTGTTTCAGCTTCTGTGGTGCTCATGAGGACACAGTCCCTGGAGTTGGTGGACTGAACATTAAGCACTCACCGGCCATCCTGGAACACTTCTTTCTACTCCATGAGAATGAAACTTGTGTTCTTTAGGTCACTGTTTTGTTGCCTCCTAACCTCTTGCTCTCTCACCATCAAAAACCCTTACCATAACCAATATAAAAATTGGTACAGATGCCATAGTCTGAAACCCAACAGTCAAGCCGTAGAAACACAGATGGAGGCTGGAAATCTGGATGCTCCTGGCTAAATTACAGATGAAATCTCTCCTGCAGTGCCCTAAAAGACAGATCTGGGCCTTCTAGGCTGTGACTCAAAGAGGAGTTGGGAGAGCTAGGAGGTTAGTGAGTACTGGCTGCGCCTTGTTACTTTTAACAAGGTATGCAGAGAAGAGAGACGACTTCTGCAAGTATTTGCCAGTCTTGAAGCAGAGATGAAAGGAAACGGTGAGTGTCCAGAAAGGCTGAGGCTTCTAGAGGTTGAAAAAGTCAACTGATTCTGTGACCCAACGAGCAGCAAATCGGACAGTTGTTAGGCGCCCCTCTCAAACACAATCCAGGGGGCAGAACATACAAGGGATCCAGCCTCGAGGCAAGCATTGGTCTAGGAGGATTGTTTCTCACTTCAGCCTGTTATTTCAGTGGTGTCAAAATAGCTGTCATTAACGTGAGACATAAAGGTGTGCCTGCAGCAAAGAAAAGGAGCAGGCCTGAGGGCTGTGTGAGAAAACAGCATACCAAGTGATTCCTGGCTCATGAAGTACCTGGAAGCAGGTAGACTTAAATCCTAATAAATCTTCCAAGAAATTATTTTTTTCCTCAAGAAACTATAAATGCTCATGATTGCCCCCAAGCAGGCTTCAAGGAAGATATATTTCCTGACACCCACTTCCGATGAGTATAATAAATAGACAAGGGAGAATCTTCCAGAGAGCAAAACCAGAGCAGCCAGAACATGTCCCATTGTCAAGACAGGATCCCTCACGACTCCTGCCCAGGGAAGGAATGCTGCGACTCACCCTTGCTCTCACTTCTGAATGCGGGTACTTATTGTCACTTTCCCTGTTCCCCACCATCTGCTGGGCAGGTGCGCAGCTCGAAGGAATTGTCCATATAGGTCATCAGAGCACAAGGAGCCATGTCTGAACCCTTGGAGAGGTCATGGGTGCAGTGACTGGAGGGACTCTGATTTGTTTCCCACGGAGAAGGGTTGAGTGTGTCCTATTCATGGGGGGACAACACACACAGGTGGGCAGTGACTAGAGGGATGGGCTGTGGCACACATTGGTAGTGATCCCCTAAGGTCAAGCCCATTCTTTTCCTTCGTCATGAAGCTGGGATGCTCCCAGTCGGCCCTACCCTTGCATTTGGGTTTAACCAGTGATGAATCTCCAAAAGAATGTGAGTGCAAGTCATATTTGCCACTCTGGATCCAGGATCAAGATCAAGAACATGCCAGCCGCACAATGTCACTGCCTTCTGCCAGGAACAACCTGGACGTAGTGGTCACTGGGCTTCTACCAAGCAGAAGACAGTGCCACATAATTTCCTAACGGGACCACAACTTGGAAAGAACTTGGAAAGATCTACTGAGTGGGGTGAAGTTGTCTGTCATTCAGGGCTGTTACAAGAAAGAAGATGAAGTAGTTTTGCTGTGCTAGAGGTCTTTCGTGTGCAGCAGAACTGCATCACCTTAAATGCACGTTATTTTTGCTTTGCTGTTCCTGTGATCCATTACGAGAAGGTATATTCAAGTCTCCTGCTGCTTGTATGCTCTTGATCTCCTTGCACTGCTGTAATTAATGCCCAGTGAATGGAGTAACTAGGTTATCTGTTGAGTAGATATTCATAAGTTATAGCTGCGTTTAATTCAAGTGGCCCTATAATATGACATAATTCTTTGTCATTTGTGCGTAATGATTTTAAACCTGAAATGCATTCTGTTTGCTAATCAAATCACGACATCATAATTATTTGTATTACTTATGTCTCTTGCATACAATGTAGAGCTGGGTTTTATTTCCAGGTTTAATCTGAAAATAGTTTTTAAAAAGCAAGTTAATCATATACCTATAATAAGGAAAGAGATCGAGTTAGTGAAGACTGCCCCACCCCAAATAAAAAAAGTCACGGGCTAGATTGGTTTACTGGTGAATTCTACAAACATTTAAAGAATTAACTTCTCAAAAGCATCTAAGGTATAGAAAAACAGGGGATGCTTCCTAACTTATTTTATGAAACCCACAATACCCTGATACCAAAATCAGAAATACCAAAAGAAAACTGCCGACCAATATCCCTTTTGAATCTAGCTACTACAAAAATGCTGGCAACAAAATATTAGCAAACCAAATCCAATGGCTTACTAAGATGATTATATACTATGGCTAATTGGCTTTGTCCCAGGAACGCAATGTAAGTATAAACCCAAGAATGGTTCAATATAAAACAGAACAATCAATGTATCACATTATATTAATAGGACGAAGAGAAAAACCACATGATCATCTTGGTCGATGCACAAAAATCGTTTGACGCAATTCAGCATTTTCCCATGATTAAACACATTCAGAAAACTAGGAATGGAAGGAAACCTCTTCAAGTGATGGAGGACAGTTCTGAAAAACCCACAGTTAATATTGAACTCAATGACGAACGACTGAAAACTTTCTCCCTAAGATCAGAATGAAGACAAAGATTTTTTTTTTAGATGAAACAACTGTAATGTCCATTATTATGTTATACAAAAAAAACCTAGAAATAAAATCCTTGAGCACAACAGCAATCATATAATTTGCTATTTTTCCCCCCGTGATGTTAGGATGATAACTCCATGTGTCTGGTGTCAGGGTAGGTTTTATTCCCTGGCCAAAGTCTGCCATAAAATTAAGGCCTTCAGTGTCTCCGTTTACTCTATTGGCTCTTGATAAAGCTTTTGAGGTCTTCAAGAAAAGTAATGGACCCTTTATGCTCCAGGGCTGTGCTGAGCTCCACCAACTCATCGGCAAAGGCATTGTCTACTCCTCGGTCAGCGAGGACATCCATTAGGCAGTCACACAGGCCTAGTCCAGGGAATCTGTGTTAAGTGTGTAGTTAGTGTCCTTCCATGCAGACTCCTCTGTGATCCAGAAGCCAACTTCCTTGATGGAGAAAGTGTCACTCTCAGCCTCTTCTCCCATCTTGTCTGATACAAGGGCCTTCTTGCCATCACTCTTGGTAACTTCTACCACCAAACTGGGAGTTGACATCAGTTCAGGCTCCTGGTCTTCACTCTTTTGCCCCGCTCAGGGGCTGCTCCTCAGTAGCTAATGTTGGTGAGATGCTATTGTAAATGTGGAAAGTGATGGTGATCTTTTCCCCAGCAACTTTTCGCACTAATTTAGCTTCTGTCCCATCCACTTCCAGCTCCCAGCCTCCAGACATCTTGGGAAGGAACTTATGCTTCTGGATTTTTTTTCTTTAATTTTTTTCTGCTTTTTGAGGCAGGGTCTAACTATGCAGTTCAGGCTGGCCTTGAGCTCATTTTGTAGCCCAGGCAGGTCTCAAACTTACAACGATCCTCCTGCCTCAGCCTCCTGAGTGCTGGGATTATAGGTGTGCGCTACCACACCTGACTCTTAATTTCATCAGTAAGAAATTCAACAAGGGCCAGGGAACTAGCTCAGCGGCCTGGCAAGAGGAAGGTCGTGAGTTCAATCCCTGGTGCTGCAAAAAAAAAAAAAAGAAAAGAAAGAAAGAATTCAACAAAAGCTTTGCCTCCTTCGGTGTGCAGTACTCTGAGGCCACAGCCGCTGGCGCTCACCGACTGTAGCTCAAGGGCCGGAGGCTGGGGCGCGGCTGCAGCGTGGAGACCCTAGGCCTAGGACCGTGATGTGCAGGGCGCTGGGCATGCGGCGCCATAGGGGAAACCGCGAATGTGTCTGCAGCGCAGGCGCACAAGTGCAAGTACAAAGAACAACCAGGGCCAAGGGAAGATGGCTGTTTTCGCCACTGCTATTCAACGCTATGCTGGAAGTTCTAACCAGAACCATTAAGCCAGCAAAGAAACAGAGGGTATCCAGATTAGAAAGAAAGAAGTAAATCTACCGCTGTTCATAGATGACAAGACGCTATATATAGAAAACCCTAAAAAAACAACAGAACTATTAGAGCTATAAACAAATTCAGAACATTTGCAAGGTACACTTTTTTTTTTTTTTTGAGACAGGGTTTCACTATGTTTGAGGCTGGCCTGGAACTCACTGTGAAGCCCAGGCTGGCCTCAAACTCATAGCAATCCACCTGCCTTAGCCTCCAAAGTACTGGGACTATAAGCCTGTCCCACCATACCTGGCTCCAAGGCATACTTTCAACACACCAAAATCATTTTCATACTCTATCAGCAAACGACCTGAAAAAAAATTAAGAAAATGATTGCATTTATGCTGCCATCAAAAAGAATAAAATACTTAGGAGTAAATTTAACCAAGGAGGCATAACTATAAAATATGACTGAAAGAACTTACAGAAGACCTAAGTAAACAAAAAGATATCCTATATTCCTGGATTGGAAGACTTAAGATTGCTAAAATGGAATATTTGTCAAATTGATCTGCAAATTCAATGCAGTCCTGTAGAAATTCCAAGCCTTCTTTTTTTCAGAAACAGAAAAGCTGATTTCTATG
The DNA here is from genome assembly GCA_004365215.1 of Cuniculus paca. Classification (NCBI taxonomy): domain Eukaryota; kingdom Metazoa; phylum Chordata; class Mammalia; order Rodentia; family Cuniculidae; genus Cuniculus; species Cuniculus paca. Next base: position 5,389 of record RJWT010018829.1, read on the forward strand.
CAATTGCAAGGGACCTTGAATGGCAAAACCATCTTGAAAAGCAAAAACAAAGAAGAGCCTTCTTAATTTCAGAATTTGCTACAAAGCAACAGAAATCAAATGATGTCATACTAGAATACATATACAGATCATTAAATGGAATTGAGCCTTCAGAAATAAATAGAACTATGATAAATTGGTTTTTGACCAGCATGCCAAGATCATGGGTAAGAAGATTTTTCAACAAATGAAGCTGGAACAATTGGCTATCCCAGGCCAAAGACTGCAGTTGGGCCCTTCTCAGGCCATATACCAAAATTAACTCAAAATGGATACAAAATCTAAATATAAGAATTAAGAAAATTTCATAAGGGCAAACCTCTAATACGTTGGATTTGGGAATAGTTTATCAGGCATAACACTAAATCACAGCAACTAAAGAAAAATACTAGATGAATTGGACTTTATCAACATTAAAAGAATTCAAAAAACTCCACCAAAGTTACAATAGATATAGTAAAAGGAAAGAAACTGCTCAAAGGGAAATTCTATGGTCTGATCAATCTTGAATGCCTATATCTGGTAACCTGAGCAATTACTTTGAGGATAACAATGCACAATATAACAATCATTGTTAAATTCCTATCATCTTGTTTTGAAATCGTATATCGTCATTTTGTTGTTTTTGTCATTTTGCTTTTGTTGTTGTTTTTTAATTGTTTGCTTCTTTATTTTTCTGGGGTTTTTTTCTCTTTAAAATACAAAAAAAAAATAATAATATAAAGTCCACCAAGAACCAGGCATGGTAGTATAAGCCTGTAGTCCCAGCACTCTCAGGAGGATAAGGCAGGAGGATTGCTATGAGTTCAAGTTCAGCCTGGGCTACATACATGAATTCAAGGCCAACCTGCACTACATAGCAAGACCCTGTCTCAAAAAAACCAAATTAAAACAAAAACAACAACTCTACCCAGAAAATGAATAGACAACCGAAAGAATGGGAGGAAATACGTATGAATCATATATCTATCAAGAGATTGTATCCAAAATTTACAAGAAATGCTTACTGCTCAAAAAGACAACCTGATACTGTTGGTGGAAAAAATGTCTCCCCAAACCCTCACTGTGTTGGAGGGATTTGAGGAACTAAACCAGTGCTGGCAAACTGGTGCTATGCATGCTGCAATGGGATGTTTGTATCATTGAAAGTGCTAGAAGTTTCGCCACCACTGAACTAAATGGATCGTGATGGCTCCAACTTTACATTGTGGATTAATCTGTTGATGAGTTCATAGCTTAATGGGCTTTTTGGGAGGTGGAATCTAAATAGATAAAACAGGTCACAAGGGATATACCTCTGAGGGCAGTATCTTTTCAGGCACTTTCTCTCCCTCTCTGCTTTCCTGCTGCCATGAAGTGAGCAGCTTTGCTCTGCCATGCACTTCTGCCATGATATTTCTGCCTCTCTACAGGCCCACAGCCATGGAACCAGACAACCATGGACTGAAACCCCTGAAACCATGAGCCAAAAACCCCTTTCCTCTTTAAATTGTATATAACAGGTATTTTTTCCCAGAAATGAAAAAGTGACTAACCCAACCCAGTTGAAAAATGGGCAAAGGATTTAAATAGACATTTATCCAAAGAAACATGCTCACTTTAGCCACACATGTACTAAAATTGGAACAAAGAAGATGTGCCAATGGCTAAAATATCTTGTGAGTATTGTGCTCTGTTTGGCATTGGATATTGTTTTATCCCTTTACAGTGACTTGATTCTGATGATGGTGGTGGTGGTGGTGGGGTTTTGGTTGCTCAAAGAATTTTTTTATATTTAAGTCTGATAATTTTATTAGGAGAGCCTTGAAACTGACAGTTCTAGGACAACTTTGCCCACCACACATAGTAACTTTTAGGTAGATTTGCATCTTTGACTTAAAGAAAATTTCCTTCAATTCTCTTTTTAAGTATTTCTTATATTTTATTGTTTTGTTTTTCTTCATTATAGATTCCAATTATGTATATGTTGGCTCTCTTTTGTCCTTTTTTTCATATTTATCATTTTCTCTCTAATTAAAAAACCCACTTTGTGCCGTCTCATTTGATTTGCATTTCTATTTCTGTCCTCCATTTCCATTACTGTGCTGATTCTAGGTTCTCCTTCCAATTGCCCTTTCATCTCTGGCACAATTTTGTTTCTTGACCACATTTTTCAGTCGTCAGTCATCTGCCCTCAGTCATCTGCCCTCAGCGTCTTCCCGTGGCTTCCTTCAGTTGTTACATTTTTGCCTTGTAGTCCTCTTTCACAGAGGCAATTGTTTTTATTACAATTTATTACTTCAGGAAACACTGGTCAGATTCTTCATCTATTCCATGGTAACAGTTTTTTGTTTTGTTTTGTTTTGTTTTTGGCCAATGTTCTCTGTCTTGTAGGCTTGACTGACCTTTCCCAGCCTTTTCTTTAGTATCTTTATATTTATTTTGTGCTAATTCACTTTAAAAATTCCATGCCTTGGAATGAGTTGGATTTTCATCTCCAGCAATCTGTAGAAGGCTCTTTCAGGGCATGAAATTTTGTTGGAATCACCAGATGTCTCCTGGCACAGGGCTGCCATGCTATTCTTGCACATTTCTGGTCTCATTCCACTGCTTATTATCCATCATAAGGTTGCTTGGACTTCCTCTGTAGGCTTCAGATCTGTCCATGTGCTGTATCCAAGGCACCTGAGTGTGTGATTCCAGAGCAGAGATTCTCCACCCCTCAGGGAATATTTAGCCCATCTGGAGACATTATTGGTTGCCAGTCCGTCTTAGTTACTTTTCTGTCCTTGTTGAGACAAAATACCTGATGCTTAAAGTGAAGCAAGGAAAGGTTTATTTAGCTTACAGTTTTTGGAAGTTTCAGTCCATATTCAACTGGCTCCAAGGCAGGGTGGTGTGGCTGAGGGGCAGCCATTCATGGCAGCTGCAAGCAACAAGAGCTTAAAGGGCAAAAAGGGGAAAACACTCCTCCTTCCCTCCCTTACATTGTATGCTGACTCTGCCCCTGGGCAGGTGCAGCACTCACACCACCAAGCCCAGTGCTAGCCGCCTCCATGGTTGCATGAGGCTTGGGGGCCACCTAGACACAAACCATAACACAGTCTGAGGTGGAGGTTGATGCTACTTGGCATCTAGTGGGTGGAATCCAGTCATCTTGCTAATCCTCCTATCGGGCATAGTACAACCACATAACAAAGGATTATAATGCACCACATGTCAATCGTGCCAAAGCTAAGAAACTATGGAGACTTAGCTACAGGTATATTTTTGGAGGGATATTTTGAAATTGGCCCCTCTTGGGCTGGTTTGTGAATCAGCAAATCCTCCCTAACCTTTGCTTCCTGCCCCACATAATTTCTGTGGGTGCAGTAATTTCATCTTTGCAGCTTTCCTATGCAATCTTTGCTTTTGCTGGTCTTTACGTGCTCCTGAGCCTGTGGTTCCTGTAATGGAGTCTCTATCATTTTCCTGTTGACCTTTTCAATGATTGAGCTTCCAGGAAAAGAAGACGGAATTTGCTGCCCTCCCCCACCCCCCACCCCCTGCTTCCACGTTCTCATCCGAATCTCTGGAGGGACACTTTCAAACTTCAGCTTCAGATGTTTTCCTTTAACCAAGGAGTGCAAGTTCAGGCTTCAGAAGCACTGACAGCCCATTTGGGATTATGAATTCTCAGGGAAAATGCTTTTACCCACAACTCAGTACTAAGGTTTCTTGATTGATTTCAAGTGTGGATGGTGGGTTGCACACCCAGTGCCCAGCGTATCCCACACCTGGCAGGGGAGCCGACTGCAGATCTAGCTCTATGCCTGCAGGCGTAGGGAGGGGGCTCCCCATACTCCCCCATTGTGGGTGGATCTGGGGTCAACCCTACGGTCTCCTTTGCAGTTAGTCAATGAGAAACAGACCTAAGGTTCACAGGCTACAAAAACACCCTGAAGCTGAAAGCCACCCCCGCCCCATCCTGGATTCCTGTTTTCACTTAGTTTTGGCTTCTGTGTGTTTCACACCTCTTAGCCAAATCATTAATTTTTTTGAAAATTCTTCTTTTAACCAGCAATTTTTGTTGTTTCCAGTGTGAGGGTCAGGGAGCATCTTACTGCTGCTACACTGTCCTTACCTTCCTAAACCCTTGTTTCTTTTCCTCTAAAATGGAAATAGCCAACCATGGAGGTGCACGCCTGTAATCCCAGCACTCTGGGAGGCTGAGGTAGGAGGATTGAAAGTTTAGGCCCAGGCTGGGTAATTTAGCAAGACTGTCTCAAAAATAAAAAATAAAAAGAGTTGGGGATTGTTGCTCAATGTGAAGCCTTCAATCCCCAATACCATGAGGGGGGTGAAAAGGAGTAATAATAGAAATTATCTCAGAAATGTTCAGAAAGGTATAATAAGTGTAAATCACAAAATCAGTGCTTGGCAGATAGTAGGTTAGTAGAAACTCGACTGTCAAACGCTAGCTTCTCCCCACCCCCCTTCCCAGTCTCTTCTCTCTCCTCGGCTTCCTGAAGGTGGCAGAGCCTGGGGCAGGGATAAAGTCCGCAGATCCCGCTGAGTCCGCCAGACCCGGCCCCTGCCCTTGCTGGGTTTCCCAGTTCCCAGGCGCGGGTCCCTGGCCGCCACCGCTCACCCGCGCCGAGAGCTTTCACTGTTTCCCTTTGCTGTTTCTTCCCTGGCTGGAAGAGGGCCGGAAATACCGTTTCTCACTGCCAGCGCCTCCCCCAGCTGCTGGCCTCTGAGAGGCGCAGCCCCCTGGGGCGCCGGCAGATTGTCCGATTCTCTGGGTCTGTCTCCCCATTCCCTTTCCCCTTCCCACCAGAGGCATGGGGGTGGCGGGTAGGGGTTGACAGTTTCAGGAGCTTTTACGTTTTAAATAATTTCGAATTCAAGGGAGAAAAAGGTGCAAAAATACTACAAAGAACTTCCATATGTCCTTAATTCAATCGAGTCCTCAAATCACATTTTACCTTAGGTGCTTTGTTACTTGTATCAATAAATCCATCCATCCTTTCATACACGGACAAAGATACATTATTATTATTATTGCTATTGTTTTCTGGGCCATTTGATAGTTGCAAATATGAAGCTCCTTGACCCTTCAGTATCCCTTACTGTCTGAGATGTGAATATTTACATTTTTAAAAATTATTACAGTAAAAGACACATTGCCATCAATTCCCTTCCTAATGCTCCCTCTCACTTTGCACACATTTATCCCGTGGTTCAGGCCACTTTCTGAAAAAGTCCTGGAAGTCTCCTTCTGTGAGTGCGGTTTCGCAGCAGTATCTTGGCTGCTTGGCTATCCTGAATCGGTTAAAAAGCGTTTACTTTTCATGGTCATTTTGACTTTGGGGAAGAGCCAGACATCGCAGGGTACCAGTTCCAGGGAATATGACGGATGAGGATACAGCATACTGTTTTTACGGGCCTGTCTTTCTGTTGGATGGCACTCGCGGCAGCATTCACTGTCTTTTTGATCACACCTCATAAAGACACTCAGGAAAGAGGTCTTCAGGAACTGCTTCAGAAAGTGGCAAGAACGGTGGGATGAGTGTGCTCAAAGGGAGAGGGAAGGCAGTGGAGAGATTAGTGGCAATGTGTCTGTATCGAAATAAATTTTAAAAATTTAAACATTTACCAGGTACTTAATCACTCTTCATAGATTCCTAAACACAAGGAAAATTTCCTTCCTCTACAATACAATGATCAAATTCAGGAAATGAAAGGAATACAATACTCTGAGGTATTCATAATTTTCTAGTTGTTCCAATAATGTTACATTATATTTAAAAAAAAAAAACCTTTTAATCAACTCTCTAACCTGGAATAGTCCCTCAGTGTTATGGTTGGTACATTGTGTCAATTTGAGCAGTTTAGAAGTTTAACTGAGAGACTCCGCAGGGAGCCAGGGTTCTTACTTTGTAAATATCCTCATCTTGGGCAAAGTAGGGCAAGGACCTTTTGTGAGTGTTACACCCACCCTGAAGGTTTTGGGGGGGAGTGGCCTGTGTATAATTTAAAGGTAGAGAAGAGGCTTGTTTGCCCCTCTTTTGCTCTGGCTGCTGCCTTGAAGTGTCACCCCAGTGCATGCCACCCTGCCTTGGAGCCACCTGATTATGGACTGAAATTTCCAGAAACTGTAAGCTAAATAAACCTTTCCTTGCTTCACTTTGGGTGTCAGGTGTTTTGTCCCAGCAACCAGAGAAAAGTAACTAAGACAGAATTTGGTATCCATGGACTGGGGTCGTTGCTGTGACTGTACCTGATCATGTGGTTCAAGAGCCTGTGGGAATGGCTTGTGGGAAGAGTTTAGAAAATTTCAGAGCTGTCACCTGAAAGAATAGCCGTGGAACAGCTTTAGGCTGTTTTGTAGGTGAGATTTTGGTCAGAGCTCAGGAGACCAGAAGGCTGATAGAAAGCCTGCCAGTAAAGACCAGGCTCAGGAGGTTTCTGCTGGGAAGAACTACATTGGTTGTTGGACTCCAGTTGATGTGTGTTATGGCTTGGCAGAAACTTTGTCTGCATTTTGCTCGTGACCAGAGACTGCCTGAGACTAAGATTAAGGATGACGGACTAATTAATCTGGCAAAAGAAATTTCAAGGCAGTCGAATGTTGAGGCTGTGGCATGGCTATTGTTGGGGTCTTTTAGCCAGATTTGTATCACAAATCAAGAGCACAGAGCCCAGCAGGGTGATTTAAAAGGTTGTGAGTTTGGCCAGAAAGGAAGCTCCAGTAAAGCTGTGCACTGTAAAGGTAGAGCTGAGACCTCAATTGCTGAGACAGAACAGAAAAATAGAAAAGATGACCTGAAGGCTGTACAAAAAACAGCAAATCTTGAACCTTTGCAGCTTCCAAACTGCAAAAGTGAAATACTTTGCTTTGAGGAGAAAGCCTCAGAGCACCATGTTCCAGAATGGTGGCAGAGACCCCAAAAGGTTCCACAATGGCAGTGGCATAGAGAATCTGTCCCTCACAATCAGGTTCAGAGTGCCCAGTGATCCAGGCACTCGACCCCTACAGCCAAGAGAGAGGAAAGCCTGGCTACTACTCCAACTGGCAGCAGACCTCGGCATCATCCATGTGGTGCTGGTTTTAGGTGCATGCAGAATGCACAAGTTCTGAGGTTGAAAAGGCTTCCATCCTGATTTCAGAAGGCCTGGGTGGCCAGGAAATGTGTCCCTGAGAAGGCAGTGTGTGAAGCTGTGAGTGTGAAGCCAAGGGTGCAGTGGAGACCCCAGAAGTTTGGAAAAGCCAGGAACGTGGATCATCTAAGGAAAGCTGCAATGGGGGAGCAGAGCCAGCACAAGAGATGCCATGGGATCGGGGGCCACTAGAAGTGCCATAGGGGTGGAACCACACAAGCCCTTTGGAGCTCACAGTTTGCCACAGATTGCTTCAGATGCTGGATAAGTGACTATAGGATTTAACATTTACCCTGCTGGATTTTGGACTTGTTTTGGTCCCAATGCTTTGTACCCTCCTGTTCGTAACTTTTGGAATGAAAATGTTTATCTTGTGCAGTTGCATGTTGGAAGTGTTTAACTTTGTTTTCACTTGTACAGGGCCTTGCAGCTAAGGTTTTCCTTCTGTCTTGGAGGAGACTTGGGGCTTGAACTTTTCAGCAATGCTGAGACTGTTAGGACTTTGGCAACCCTTGCAGATGGACTAAATGCCTTTTGCATTTAGGGATGTACATGAGTGTTTGGGGGGGCCAACGACAAAATGTTGTTTCTAATGTAGTGTAATGTTGATTGACTTACTGCTGGTTCTTAAGGATTGTTAAGCTGTGTTATAATGTTCAAGTTGAAAAATGGTAAGAATTAGCATGTCTTGGTATCTGGAGGCTGCTTTAAAGAAATATGTCTGGTTGCCAAGTTGACAAGGGGTGGATTATTATGGTTGATACATTGTGTTAACTTGAGAAGTTTAGAAGTTTAACTGAGAGACTCAGCAGGGAGCCAGGGCTCTTACTTTGTAAATATCCTCATCCTGTGCAAAGGAGGGCAAGGACTTTTTGTGAGTGTTACACCTACCCTGAAGATGGGGGGTGGTGGCAGGTGTACAACATAAGGGAGGAGAAGAGGCTTGGGCTTTTGTTCTTTTTGTTTGCTGCTGCCTTGAAGTATTGCACCAGTGCCATGCCACCTTGCCTCGGAGCCACCTGATTACAGACTGAAATCTCCAGAAACTGTAAGCTAAATAAACTTTTCCTTGCTTCACTTTGGGTGTCAGGTGTTTTGTCCCAGCAACGAGAGAAAAGTAACCAAGACACTCAGTCTACCTTCATCTCTTGTGGTCTTAGCATCTTTGTGGAGAATGATCCAGGCATTTGTAGAATGACTTTGAGTTTGTCTGACATTTCTTCCTGTTTAGATTCAGGCAGGGATGCCACAGAAGTGACATTGGTCCTCCTATTGTCTTGAAGTAAGAGACACATGACAGCAATTTATCCCGTCGCTAACAAAATTAGCCTTCATCCCTTATTAAGATGCTGTCTGTCAGATTGCACTATTCTAAAGTCACGATTTTCTCTGTTGTAATTGATCAGTATTTCAGGACTGTCTCACTATCTTGTTCTTCATCAAGCTTTCACCCTATAGTTTTGGTATCCATTGACATGAGTCAATGCTATGGTAGTGCCAATACCAATTGCTGTGGTATTTGCCAATCTGTGACTTTTTACAAACTCTACATAATTTCATATTTATTAATTGGCATTCTAATGGCATCTACTTGGTATAATAAAGAGTCCCCCTGCCCCATTTAGTTGTATTTTAGCTTACTTATATAATATTTCTTCTCTTATTTAACATCTTATCATTGTCACTATAGTTATTTATCCTTTTAAAATTAATATTATTGGTACACTTTAGATATACATAAAATTAATATTATTGGTACATTTTAGACCACGTTCATCATAGGGAATTTGTACCTGCACATCACATATCTTGATTCTTTTTTTCCTCTTTCCCTCCCCGCCTTCAACCCATCTTCCTCTCCTTATCTACAAAAGGTTTGTTTCCATTTTTCCTTCTACTCTCTTTTTTCTTTTTTGTGGTTATTCATCTTGAAGTTGTCTTGGACTTGGTCAGTGGGAGACCAGTAGTATTTTAACTCTTGTTCCCTTATTTAAATTAAGGCTGTATTGTTTTTGCTTCACTCCTAGCATACTACCTAACATTTTCTAAATGAATGAATGAACCTATAAAGTGGCAGTAATAACAGTAACTGTCACAGGGCTTTTGTAAGAATTAAATGAGCTATTATGTATCGAGTTCTTGGAAAATCAATAATATACACAGCAAATGTTTACCCCTCGCTTATTATGTACCTGGTATGGTTTTAAAGCTTTCACACATATTAATTCATCAACCGATCCCATGAAGTAAGTGACATCCTTTCCTTCTTTCCCAGAGAAGGAAACTGAGGTTGAGAGCGAGGAAGTATCTTGTCCAGGGCTAAACAGACAGAAATCCAGGGTTTGAAACTAGATCTGTCTGCTCCCCCACCTGCGTTCTAACTACTGAACCACACTGCCCCGCCATGTGCCAGAGGGCGAGATAAAATAAAATATGAAGTGCGTTGGTGGGTCGGGGATGGAGAGACACCGGGGGGCCAACACGAGGACAGATGAAGTCAAGGTGCAGACCCCTGAAAGTGTAGTCACATGTCATTGTTCTAAGCCATCATCTCCCAGCCAGTGCCTTCCACCGTCTGGCCTGTCTGCTACCGATCCTGCCCCCATGACCTCCTCTTCAAGCACAGATACTGAGCTCCCAGTGCTCCCGAGAGTTCTTGACCACTCTCTGAGCTTGACTCTGCCCCTCCTCTAGCACTTGCAGTTGCACGTTATTCACTGGCTTGGTCCGCACATGCCTGTCTCTGAGGTCCACGGAAACAGCAGATCTGCCTTTGTTGCCACTGTAGCCCTTGGATCTACCTGACTTGCGGTAGGATCTCACTAACCTCACTGACTGTATGAGTCAACAGCGCTTTACTTTCTCATCCACACCCCCTCTGAAGCTCCCCAAGGTCTTGTGTAAGAGGCACCAGCTATAAAGGAAGCAGGTGTGGTGATAACCAGAGAAGGGAAGGCCTGTACCCCAAGTCCACACCAGGTGAGGAACAGAGATGGAGCCCAGACCAATGTTCAGTCCACCTAAGGTCACCTGTGTCCCTCTCTGTCCTTAACTCAGTACTCAGATCCATGGAAATTCCCCTGATTGTCTGGAAATCCATGCAGGGGAGTTTGGATGGTAAATACTTCACAGGGAAATGGAGTTATTTACATTCCTAATACCTCATTTTGCGATTCGTGTGGTTGTTGGTGGTGATTCACACTAATATCGGTGCCCTCAAACTGACAACTGTGCTTGCCTGCCCAGCCCTGTTGGTAACCAGAGGAGACATTTCTGGAAGACGCTCTCACACATCCCGGGGAAGTTTGGACCCATCTTTAGCAGCAGGTGTCAGGGTTAAACCCAGTAGATGACGAGACGTACCCTAGGGAACAGGCGATCTGCTGTCATTAACTGACATAGGAAAGGAGTTTATCAGGTTTACCAGTAGGGCCAAGTGGAAGGGGAATATCAATTTAAAGCAAAAGGTTGCTTATAACCCAGCAGTGAGCCAGAGCCAGGCAGCGAACCCGAGAGCAGCTGATCTGTATCAAAGTCACGGAGACAGCTGGTTAGATGCACCCTACGTGAGTGGAGATACACAAACAGGACCTACATAATGTTCAGTCACAAATTCTATGAGGAGCCCTCATCTTTCCTAAGCATGCATCCACTCAAAGCAATAATGATGTATGCTGGACCTTAAGATCCAATGTCTCAGAGAAAGGAAGGCAAAATGCAACCTGGAGTTAGGCATAGCCAGTGTCAAATATACAGGCAGGGACACAAGTTTTGTGAAATAATCCAATGCTATTTATCCCAAGCAGCTAAGTAATTATTGGGAAGTACATCTTGTGCACAAAATGATTCTGAGTAGCAGTTTTAATGTGTGAGTGTTCTACATGTGGATTCTAGATGCATAAACATCATGTATTTTTGGCTGAATTAGACTAAAAAAGAAGTCTCTGTATATGTAATAATACTTTGCAAGTCATGATGCCTAATCAAATATCATCACCATGTTCTCAATAGTCTAAAGTACCCTTGAGTAATTTGCCTCAACCCCTGTGTTGGGCTAGGGTAGGAGAACTTGATTGCACTTGATATGAAAAGGATCTCCCCAGCTGAAAAGAAAAAAGAAACATGCCGAGGAAGCTGTTCTTGTGTCCTCACTTAGAGAACTAGGTATCTGGGGGAAGCAGCTTAAGGATACCTACTCCCCCATGTTTCTGTTGAATTAGTCAATATCATAGAATTTTATAATTCTTCATTCATTGAGGGCATTCTCCCGTCTTGGATTTCATCTTAGTTTTTCTCCGGTGAATATATGGGATCAGTAACCGTAGGGAATTCAAAGGAGCCAAAGTACCAGGATTTTGCACTGGTATTCATCAGAATGGGTGCCCTATAAAGGCAGAGATTTGTCTCTTTTGCTCACTGTGGTGTCCCTAACCCTGAGCACAGTGTCTGGAAGATGGTAGGTGTTCTGCAAAGATTTAGGAATGTCTGTCATGAGATTCCACAAAGTAAAGATGGGTGAAGACCCTGTCTCAAGATACACACATTGGAATGGAGGGAGAATCACGTTAGAGGCTGGCTTCCTGTGGCTGCCATCTTAGTGTACTATGGCTGCCATCAGTCCATCAATGTGTTAGCAAGGGTGATTCCTTCTCATGGCTCTGAGGAAAATTTAGCCCATCCCGTACCTCTTTCCCAGTTTCCAGTGGCTCCTCACAATCCTTGACTGATAGATACATCGCTCTTAGCTCTACCTTCAATTTCCATGTGGTCTTCTTTTGTCTGTATCTTCTCTTATAGGACATTGTCACCAGATTTAGGGTTCATTCAAATAATCATACAGGAGGTACTCTAGAGATCTCAATTACATCTGCAAAGACCCCTTTTCCAAACAGGTAGATATCCTTTTTGTTTTTCTTTAGTAGTGCTAGGTATTGAGCCCAGGTCCTCATGCATTTTAGGCAAATATTCTACCACTGAGCTATATCCCCATCCTTGATATACCTAGTTTTATGGGAGGAATACCCATCTAACCCCAACATTAGCCCAACATTAGCCACAAGGATCCCCAGTCCCAACGATCCTTATCTCCAGGCATTCGAACCCTTACAAATTTAGGTTGATCTGTGCAGCCAGTAGAATGCAGCCAGCCACCATGTCATACACAGCTCTGGGGAGAGGCTCACGACTATCACCACATGAGTGACACTGGACGCAGCTCCAGCCAGGCCATTAGCTGACTGCATCCCTGGCCAGCATCTCAACTGCAATTTTATGTGAGACTCTGAGCTAGGACCTCCCAACTTAGCAGCTCCCAAATTCCCAGCATATAGAACCTGAGATAATACATGTTTATTGTTTTAAGGTACCAAGCTTGTTATGCAGCAACAGTTTATAAATCCAGGTTTGGGTACCAGGTATGGAGAACTGTTATAAAAAAATATCCAGAGATTTAGGAGTGGCTTCAGAATGAGGCAGCAGGCAAAACTGGAAGGCCATTAGGGACAGTGTTAGTGAAAATGTAAACATCCCAAAGAAACTGCTTACAGAAGCGTTGTGTCTTCTGTAGAGGCCTCTCTTGTGGAAGAGAAAAAGGGATCTTATAGAAAATTGGAAGGAAGGGGATCCATGTGTGGAGTGATAGGAAGTTTATGTTAAATGGAAAGAAGTGGACACTTGATAGATCTGAAAATCTTAGGCCTCTGCAGAGGTAAACAGTGCTTAAAATAAGAAATGAATCTGACAAAGATCAAATCCAAGATACTGAGAGGAAAGAAAAGGTGTAAAAGTGAGGGCAAAGGTGTGACTGACAGGTCTTTTGTTAAGACTTCAAGAAAATCCAAGGTGCTAAGGCGAGATCTGAGAATACTATTCATGCAGATAGAAGAGGCCCCTGATGTCTTAAGGGCATGTCTCTCAGATTCACTCAACCCAGTGATAAGGGTTCTAATAAACTCAGAACTGTTGTCTCTCACCAAAAGCCCAAATAGAGAAGGGTTTGACTCGATAAGACTTGAGTGCCTGACTTTTGTGTGATGGAATGCACCTCAATAAGATTCACAAAAGTCAGGTGCAGTGCCACATGGCTGTAATCCCAGCTATGTAGGAGGTGAGGCAGAAAGATGGCAAGTTTC
>RJWT010018830.1:0-18675 GCA_004365215.1 Cuniculus paca
TTGAGATGAACGTGATTTTTCTTTTTAAAGATGTTAGTGTGATGAATTATATTAATAGATTTTCTATTGTTGAATTTTTTGTGTGCCTGAGTTAAAACCCACTTGGAGGTTCACCATAATAGATGTCGTTATGTGGCCTGCTGATGATTTCTCTATAATTTTTACTCTCTTAAGTCAAATCAGTTTATAATTTTTTTCTTACACTCCTACTGTCAGACTTTGGGGGACTTGTGGGGTGTTTTATTTGTTTCTGCTTTTGCATTGTAGTTCGCCTAGATTGAGGAGCACTTCTTCATTGTCTGTGTTCTAGAGCACTTTGTATGAGTGCATATTATCTCCTCTGAGATGTGGTGAACTCAGTTATAAAAACATTTTGGTCTAATGTGGTTTGTACTTATTTGTTTGCTTGTTTTTTTTGTGGTAATATTTAACCAGTTTAATTTCTGTATTAAGTTTAGGTGTAGTCAGTTCTTTGTTTCTTTTAAAGTCAGTTTTGGTAATTTTTATAGAAAATTGTCCATTTTATTTGATATTTTGAATTTAGAGACATAAATTTGTAGAAATCTTCTACAGTTCTCAAAATACCTACCAAATCTGTGCTTCCTTGTCATTCTTAATATTGTTTACTGGTGCCACTTTTCACTGGGTTGATTTTGTCAAAGATCTGTCTGATTTTATTTATTTATATATTTTTTCAGAGAACTGACTTTTGGTTTGGATTTTGATTTTGGCTTTTCAGTCTTATTTACACTTATTTTTGTTGGTTCCTTCTTTCTACTTGCTTTGAATTTATTCGTTTGTTCTTTTCTAACTTCTGAAATCAGATAATTCATTAGCTTTCAGTCTTTTTAAACGAAAGTATATGATAAATTTTCTTCTAAATACTGCTTTATGTCCAAGTTTGAGATATTCTTTGCTTATTAATGTTCAGTTTTAATTCTTTCAGAAACATTTTCATTATTTTTTATCTTTGACTTGTGAATTATTAAAAGTATATTTTTCAGTTTCTGGTTTGATGGATTTTGAGGGCCTTTCTATTGTTAATGTCCAAAATCAAATGTAGTCAGATAATAAGATCTGTTGTATGGATTCTTAAATGTTTGTTGGGATTTGTTTTGTTCCCTGCCCACACATTGTCCTTCTGTGTAAATGTTGCTACATGTGCTTAAAAAATTGAGTGTATATCCTCTATTTGTTGGATACAGGTTCATATATATATATACACATACATACATACATACATACATATATATATCCATTAGGTCAGACTTATGTTCTTCTAATGTTGTCTTTTTGAGCTGTCAGTTACTCAGAGAAGTGTGTTAAGATTTCCCACTATGCTGCCTGCTTGTTGAGTTCTACTGTTTTTCTTCCTGTATTTTGGACCTAAATCGGTAAGAGCATTCAGGTTCAGAAATGTTACATCTTCCTGGAGAATTGCTTCTATTTTATAATAATGTTCTTTATCCCTAAACATATATATATATATATTTTTTTACTTAAGCTCTGTTTTGTCTGATGCTGATATAGCTATGCCAGATTTCTCTTGGTTTTTGTTTGTGTGCATGTGTTTGTTTTTTGGTATATCTTCCCATCCTTTTACTTTGAACTTTTCTATGTCATTATGTTTTAGGTGTGTCTCTTGTAAACAGCATATAGCTGGATTTTGTTATCTTATCCAATGTGAGAATCTGTCTTTTAACTGGTGAGTCTTAGTCTTTTTATATTTATTGTGGTTGCTGTTACATGGATTTGTTTGTATCATTCAGTTATGTGCTATTTATATTTACCATGTGTTTTTTCCTCTACTTTTTCCCTGCCTTCATTGCTGATGAGTATTAAATGATTGAGTTTTTATTCTTCCTTTGCTTTTACTTGACTGGAAGTTTTACATATCCGTAATGTGTAACTAGTCATCACCTGTGATATGTTAACAAGCATACCTGACTTGACAAAGTCTGAAGTTAATCATTATCTCTGTTTTCTTTTTGAACAATACTTTGGAATGCTGAAGCTCTTACCACTATTCTCCAGTCCTACACGATATTGTGGCCTTGTATGTTAGTTTCATGTTGCTTGTATCCTCCAGTTGATTATTGTCATCATCATTGATTCTTTTAGTAAATATATATATATATATATTTTTATATATATATATATATATATATATATTGATTTATAGGTGTTGAGTAACTTTTCTCCTCTGCATTACCTCCTAGAAATTCTTTTTTTCCCCATACTAGGTTTGTGTGGTTTTTTTTCTTTCATTCAGTCAGAACTAAGGAATGGAAAACTTCAGTCTTCTTTGGTTTACAAATGCTTTTATTTCATTCTTGAATGGTAATTCTGTACCAGACATAACTTTTGTAATGTCTGGCCATTTTTGTTTGACCTCTTGTACCTGTTTACAAGTATACCACTGTTACAGGGGTAGTATCATAACCTCCAAGTGTGATATGAGAGAAATATATCTCCCAACCTGTTAGATGTCTCATATGCCAAGTTCTTGTTCTCTAAAAATTAAAGAATGAATTCTAGGAACAAGGGAGGTTAACAGTAGGAAGATATCTGTTGAGAGGAAGAGAGATAGCTTCTGAGAGACAGGAGGGGACCTGAATGGGTTGCCCAAGGACTCGACCTTACAGGGAAATTTTACAGAGCAATACTCACATGGGTACAATGTAGTTAACTGACAAGGATACAACTATGATCACCTAGGTAACGGTGATCCCATGGGGAAGCAAGTCAGGTAAGTAGGGCGCATGGAAAGAACAAAGACTTTTTCTAGGAAATGGTGGGTCCGGAGGTCTTGGTCACTCACTAGGGTAACTAATGTCAGTCTAGGCTTCATTGGACCTGATGTTTGTCCTTTGAGGAAGTACATAGGCCTGCTCATCTCATCTTTACCTTGAGGCCCAGTCTCAAATAGATGTGTCTCCAGCCTGATTGCCAACAGATGTGTTTCACCTTTGTCCTGGCTCTCTCAAGGGCCTTGCCCTATCTGACTGCCTATAGTATTTCTGCCTAGCTTAGCTGTCTATAGTACTATCAGTCTCATTGTTCCCTTTGAGTAATCATTCTTTCTTCTCTCTTCTGCTTTGAAGCTTCTGTTTTGGGGTATTTTCCAGTTTCACTGATAATATATCTATGTAGAGGAAAGCTCACTACACTGGCGAGTAGAGTTCTCCAGTCCCCTTTGACTGCAGCTGGTGCCTGTAGAAGTCTTAGTTTCATATCAGTCTTAGTTCTAACATTGCAAGATGTGCATTCCTGGCTCTGCCTGTACTATTACCCAAGTCCCTTTCCCGTTTTGTTAAGTAACCATCCCTAGGGCAGCCACCATGTAGGCTCTCAGTTCTCCCTCTGCTTATATCACTTGAAGATCTCTCTTACGAACTCAGCCATGCATTACAAATCTTATTGGCTATATTTTATCTAGTATTTTAAGGTGTTGGCTGAAGGATTTTCTCATTAGCTTACTCCACCCTTTTTGTAGAATTAGAAGTCTAATCGTAAACTTTATTGGTTTATTTTCACATGACAAAAGCCGAAAAGGAACTATTTAGAAATTTTCTTTCCATTACATGCTTCCCTCTGGCACCAGGGTAAAAATGTGGTCTTCTCTTGGTATCTATGGGTATTAGTTTCAGGAATACCAAAGCACACATACCCTGGCAGGGCCCATACTAAAATCTGTAGATGCTCTAGTCTCCTACATAAAATAGCATATATTTCATATAACTTAATATACATTCTTCCATATGACTTTAAATGATTTCTAGGATACCTGTAATATCTGTTACAATGTAAATGCTATGTAAATTGTTGTTATATCATATCATTTAGGGGAAAATGGCAAGAAAAAAATTCTGTGTGTATTTCATACAGGCATAGTTTTTTTTCTGAATATTTTCTGTATGCACTTGGTTGACTTTGCAGATGAGAAACCTGTGAATACAGAGAGTCAGCTATATTCATCCTCTTTGGTTAGCCAGTAGAATTAAGAATGTTCTTTTAAGAATGGCACTGATGGGCCAGAAATTTGGCTCAGTGGCATAAGTGCCTACCTGGCAAGTGCCAGGTTCTGAGTTCAGTCCCCGGTGCCAGGAAAAAAAAAAAAAAGAATGGCACTGATTGATTATACAGTGTAACTAGAATCTTTTCTTCCCTGATCCTGGGTCCCTTGGTTTAGCCAGAAATTTACTAAGGGTACTTAGTTTCTCCTGTATGTACCTGCCTGGTGCACATTCTTCCATATAATTTTAAATCATTTCAAGGTTACCTTTAATACCTAATGTGTTCAGTCCCATCACTTGTTTTCACCTTCTTAATGAGTTATAATGCTTTTTATTTGACCTTCTACAGCAGTCACAATATTTCTCCTCTGGTACTCTTTTCTTTATGATGGTGGTAACTTTAAGTAGATCCCGAGTATATTAAAACTTAATTTCTTAGCCTTTCACTCAAGATAGAGGTCTTCCAACCTCTTTCTAATCTTGTTTTATGTTATCATCTGGTTCCATATCACCTATTCATTGCGACTTATTCACTCATAGCTCCTTTTATTTATGCTTTCTGACATGTCTTTCTAGGTCATGTCTGTTATTTCCTGATAAAATTCCTTCTAAAAGATTTTCCCTGGTTTAATTTATCTCCCTTATTCTTTCTGTCTCCTACCACATTATGTAATTGTCTTCTTTTGCCATGCATTTATGTTGCTGTTTTTGTTCTGTAGTACTTACACAAAGTTATCTTTTTTCCCCATTTTCTTGTGAACCACTGCTGTATAGTCCCATTACAGACCATAATTAATCTATGCAGACATTCTTTTCCCACAGAACTTACACTGTCAGAATAGAATATTGAAGCAGGAAGTAAATTCCCTTTATTCCTTTGATTTGTCTAGTCTGGATCAATAAAGTTTAAGAAGCCAGGCATGGTGGCGCACACCCAGCACTCAGGAGGCTGAGGCAAAAAGAGTGCTGTGAGTTCAAGGCCAACCTGGGCTACATAAGTGAGTTCAAGGCCAGCCTAAACTATACAGCAAGACACTGTCAAAAAAAAAAATCTTAAGGAAACTGTTACCCATAAATCTTCATGTAATTAAATGTTAAGCTATGTGCTACTTGTTCAAAGTGCCTCAGAAACTAGAAAAATGTTTTTGAGTATGTCTTTTGTTTTATAATTATAGAAGCAGAAAAGATTGCACAAGTGGCCAAAATTCGGTTTCAGCAGAAGGTGATGGAGAAAGAAACTGAAAAGCGCATTTCTGAAATTGAAGGTGCATTGTGGAGGGTGTGAGGGAGGGTTGACAATCCTGAACCACCCCTCTACTTTGGGGACTAGCTCTTGATTGTCTTGGGTTGGGGATAATCCAGTGTTCTGGTCTGGAGGAAGTAGCTGGCCTGATATTCTGAGCAAAATTTCTTTTAATGCTATTACATATCTAATTTTTGCTTTGATTTGTGACTCTGGTAGCTCTACTTTTCTTTCCTTAAATTGGAGCTTATTATTATTTTATTCTCAGACAGATAACATGTAAGAATTGTTTATAATCAGTTGTAAAGAATGTACAGAAGAGTAGCCGGGCCTGGTGGCACACTCCTGTAATCTCAGCACTCAGGAGGCTGAGACAGGAGGATCGTTGCAAGTTCGAGACCAGCCTGGGCTACAAAGTGACCTCAAGGCCGGCCTGAACATCATAGTGAGACCCTGTCTCAAAAAGACAAGGGCCAGGGATTTAGCTTAGTGTTGTAAGTGCCTGCCTGGCAAGCGCAAGGTCAGGAGTTCGATTCCTGGTGCCGCCAAAAAGAAAAAAAAATGTACAAAAGAATAAACCCAGCAACAACAGTTCCTTTCTTTCTGTCAGCCACATCCAGTTAGCTGGGGAAAAAAAAGCCACAGTTTTCAAGGAAAATCTCTATAAACTCCTGAGTCCCATAGCGACATGTTATTGTTCTGAGCTCACAACCTTGAGGACACTTTTGCTCATATACAGCTGTGTCCTATCATACTGTGTTAACTAATTCTAGATCAAATTTGAAGAAGTTTGGGACAGTGAAATAAGTAAAAGATTCATGAATTTACTGACTTTACTTGAAGCCTAGATGGATGTATTAGGTGAGGGGAGGTAGAAAAAAGAAGCATTTAGGGTAGAAACGAGTGGGCTCAGATGATTTGTTACTCAACAGTGACAGGAGCACTGCCCCTTCAGAAAGAGCTGTTGGGGAACTGGGATATGAAAACTCTAATATTACAAACTTAAAGTAAGGTAAGCATTTGAAATAGTAAATACATTCCCAGCTGAGGGAATGCATTAGTAACTTACCTTTGTTTTAAACACCATTACTCTGATTTATTTGCTAGATGCTGCCTTTTTGGCACGAGAGAAGGCAAAAGCAGATGCTGAGTATTATGCTGCACACAAATATGCCACCTCAAACAAAGTAAGTAGTTCTCTGTGCCACTTTCCTAGCAATGATTGTTTTGGTTTCTTTTTTGGGGAGCTCAAATATGGTAGAGATTGTTTTATCCAGTGTTGAGAAGGCGTAGTAACCAACCCATCTTTCAGAATCAGCCATTTGCTTAGCAAGACTTACTGCATATTGACTGAATAGGGACTTTTGTACAGTTCCTTAAAAGTTGGGAGCTAGGACAAAGCCAAACATAAACGTAGATCAATTGCCGTAAATCCATTCATTTGGTGATACAGGGACCCAGTACTCTACAATATTGAAGATCTCCTGCAGAGTGACAAGAAAGAGTGAAGTTGAAGTTCATTTAAAATTGCTTTCCAGATAAGATAGCTTTTCGGGGTAGTAGCTAAGCTTGTATAGAGCAATATTTCTTACCAGAGATATTCTTGGCATTTGGGGGTGAGATACCCTTTTTGTTCTTGAAGACTCTTATGCATTGGGAGATATTCTGCATCCTTGGCCCTGGCCTGCTAAATATCTGTCATGCTCACTAGTTGTTTTAACAGCCATATCCATGTACATTTTCAGATACCAAATTCTGTTGGATTTTAAATATCATTGCAGTTTCATGTGTGATAACTTGAGACAGAAGTTGAGTGACACATAGGTAAATAATTTTTGTAGAAGGAGTAGGGTAAGTTAACCATAGAATAAGGCCTTTAAGCAAGAATTATTTAATGTAGAGGCAGCTATCACCCTTATAGTATTCAGAAACAGGAAGGATACATCCAGGATTTATAGTTATTAATTATAAGTAAAACATTAAGGGCAGTGGTTTTTATATCAGATACCAACCTATATTAAAAAGGCTTTAAGAGTTAATTTAGTTGTGCACCCTGACCAGATTTGATTACAGTGTTTCTACAGAGAATGTGAATCAGCTGATCAGGGTAAAGATCCAGAGTGCATAGGTGTCAGAGTGCAAAGAATAGGTGCTGTGGGGCTGTGAAGGACAAGAAAGGCTTTTCACAGAAGACAGGCTAGGACCCAAGATAGAGGATAAGATTACTAGAGATTTTGAGGGCTTTGGAAGTATACATTCTGGGGAACAGGGGAATTGAATTTTAATTAAACCCAGAAAGATTTTGGTTGGATATATCCTGGCAACATGTTTTAAACAAAACAAAACACTGACAGGGAAGGAGATCTTTGGTAAACACACATCTGGTTTATCTATTATAGAAACTATTTAAACAACCAGCTTCCTGATAAAAGCAAGATACCAAATCAAGTGACTTCTTGAGATTTTCCAGTTCTAGAATTTGGTCAACAAAGGCAGAATCACAGGCAGCTGGCTATAAGCCCAGGTCTTTCCTTAAAGTTCTAAAGTCTCATCTACTCTCCTGTGTACCTCTCTCAAGAGAATCAGCCAAAATTCCAGATCAATTTCAACTTGAATTCAGCTAGATGAAATAAGAAAGTATATACAAAGTACTTTATATTCCTTAAGTCACTCTACAAATGTTATCACTAGTTATTATTTGTTCCCCCAACTCCCCCTCATTTTATTAAAAAGTGAACAGATTCTCCTACATTAAGATGAGAGCTTATGAAAGGAATTCTAAGTCAAATGCTTAATGTTAAAGTGATAGCCACACTCTAAAGGGAGTGAGGATCATGGCAACCATTCAGAATTGAGTCATGATACTATGGAGACCAATGTAGGGGAATAAAAAAAAAAAGATGACTATTGCACCAAAATATCCTGATGCCTTTGCTCTTGTTTGCCCCCACACAGCACAAATTGACCCCGGAATATCTGGAACTCAAAAAGTACCAAGCCATTGCTTCTAACAGTAAGATCTACTTTGGAAGCAATATCCCTAACATGTTCATGGACTCCTCTTGTGCTTTGAAATACTCAGATGTTAAGACTGGACAAGAAAACTCTCTGCCCCCTGAGGAGGCTCTTGAACCCTCTGGAGATAACCCCATCCAAAACAAGAAGAGCACAGGTTGATGCAAGAGATGGAAATGTTCTCCCATATCAAGATGTGGCCCAAGGAGCTAAGTGGGAATGATGATTATATGGACTCTTCAGATTTCAGAGAATTTGCACTCTTGTCTGTTCCGGCTCTTTTGTGATAGTCCTGGTTTATCAGCTGATCACAGGATAGAGCCAGCTGTCCAGCACTCAAATGGTCTTTTCAGCCAGTTTTATCAAGTGTGCTGTATGTGTTCTTTTTTAAACTGGTACTCGTAAATGAGAGAAAGTTTATGCTAAGATACTGCCTGCACTGGAATGTTAAACACTAAATATATAACAAGCTGTGTTTTTCTAAGCTGAGATCTATTGAATAATGTTTACATTGGTCCCAGGGGACATATGTGTTCAGCCATTCAAGAGATAGGATGACAGAGAGAAGACTTCCAGGACATGGTAAGTTAAAGAAGACTGATGGCATTTGGGACTCTTTGGGGTCCAGTCTCAATGTTCATTCATGTGATTGACATCCAGGTCACTGAGGTTCCCCAGGAAATGATCTACCATTGACCAACCATTTACTTGATATGATTTGCACCATTATTTTCCTGTAGTCAGGTTGGTGGCCTACAGGGATATGTGCTTTGCCACCCTACCAGAGATTCCTCATTCAAATTCTTAATCACTAGTTCATTGCATTATTAGGGCCAGAGATAAAGAGAGCTTGCATTAAAGTTTCGAGAGATAAAACCTTTGAAGAAGCCCTGCATCCCCTCAGTTGGGTAATGATTGTCAGTGTTGCTGCCCTAGGCCATATGTGACTAAGGTACTATATCTGGTTTTTAGCCACAGGCAACTCCTGTGTCACTTCTCAGCTCCGGCTGCCCAAGAGTGGAACAAGGCTATAACCAAATTTAGCAGTATACAGTTGCTAGCCACTCACTGTATAGTGTTGTATCATAATTGCAGGAAGTTTTTGTTTTTAAAACTGGATTTGGGGCACATTCATTTGCCCCAGTACTTTTATCTAAAGGCCAACTCCTAGGGCTGCCAATGGTTTCTAGTACACTTACCACATTGATTCTCCTTAACATTGTTCACTAAATGTGAGCAGTATTAATCTAGAAACCATCCTTGATCATCTTTGTTTCATTCTCTCCTAGCCATAGGTTGCTAAAATTAAAATGTGTTTCAAACTTTCACCTTTAGTAGGAGATCACATCCCATTGCCTTCCTGGCCAACCAGTGAATTTAATTTTCTAAGAGAACATGACGGAGTTAACCTGTGGCTGTAGGAGATCTACTTCATCTGGACTTTTTTTTTCAGATTAACTTTCCTGGAACATTTGCTGCATATTAGGCCCGAATTTGTGCAGCTTGTGGATACCACTGTGTACACTCTGTTGAAACCGGACAGAAAAGTCATGGGACCACTTCCATAAAACTCAGCAGTCAGTCTCATGACAGCTGACAGGTTGTGCCAAACACTTTATTTGCGAAAGGAAAGCCCAGATTTGAAAGGGTCTTTTCCCTGGGCCTTAGGCATTTGTGTGGAATATGGACAAAATTTCATTTTTTCTCATTTATGTCTATAAATTCTCTTTTGAATGAATTCTGTGTTCTTTAGCCCTCCTTAAAAGAACTTTTGAATTATAAAAATAAATGTTGTATTGTTGCTGCAGATAAATGATTGTTGTGGGAAATCTGGATCATTGACCTTTGTGCTTTCATTTCTAGAGATGTTTCCTATTCCTATAAGGAAAGAGCTATTGCCCCAAAGTGATAGCTGTGGGCTTTCCTACCACCCACCAGCCCTGGTGGCAGGGTTGAGGAACAGGGAAGTGTCATTGTAAAGTTTTAAAGAAAGCACTTCCACTTAAACTCTCTGTGGCGTGAGCTTCCCTGTGCCCACTCAGTGAGCTGTGTCTCGCCGTCCTTCAGGGATGTTCCTTTTGACAAATACATACTGTAATCTTGAAGCCTAAATTTATATGTGAAATGATACCTTTTTTAAAATAAGAAATTAAATAAAATTATTTTACTATCAGTCTCTATGTATGTGTATTTTGTTTTCCCCCTATATCTTCATTATTTTCTGGCTTCTTAACATACTGCTAAAGTTGTCTTACCCATTTCAACTAGATGGCCAGTTTATTTGCCAGTTGAATCTGTAAGGGTTCATACTTTTTTCTAGGATATTGCCTACCTGGAATAAGAATTTTAAAAATGGCTTTTCTATACTTTTCTGACATCATGAATTTTAATAATAAATGTTCTGATTGTGGGACAGGGCCAGCACCAGAGGTGCGATAAGCAGAATACAGTATCATGCCTGTTAGGCCTGAATTTGTGCAACTTGTGTCTAGATGTCCCCCTAGAGCCTCATGCAATCATAGTTGGGGCTTTTTAGAGGTGGCTTTATCTAGAATGTGTGATGCTAGGATTACATGTCTGATGCCGGGATCAAGGGAGTGTGATTACTGAATTAGTCCACTGGTTGCTTTGGTATAGTTCTGGGTGTGGATAATGGGAAAGTCCACCCTGGGTGTGAGTGCTATCTGCTCTAAGGGCATGTAGTTTGGGTAGAATATAAGGGACAGAAAGAGGGCTGCTGTTGTCCCTTGCTACCGCCTCATTACTCTGGTTCTTTGCTGTATTCTGCCCAAAATAAACTTTTTCTCCTCTGCAATGCTCTTCTCCCATGCCTCCCTGACTTGGAGCCAGTCAACTATAAAATGAAACTTCTACAAATTATGAGCTAAATAGACCTCTTCTTCTTTAACTTTAGATATTGAGTATTTTATGTCAGCAAAAAGAAAAAGTAACTAAGACAATGCCCATTTGGAGCCTTCCCTGAGAACTAAAGTCCTTTAAGGAAGGGAAGAGAATCTTACACTGAAGAAGAGGGAATACAATTTATATAAATTATAACTTTTATATAAATTATAACTGGCCAGTGATGTGATATAACTGATTTCACTAATATAGATGTGAACAGCTCACAAATCAGGATTGGACCTGGTTTCCCTCCAGGGAAACATTCCTTCTTGGGGACAATTTCAGCAGTACTGTTGGGCCAGCAGGGAATGGTAATGGGGAGTTTTGGGGAGAGGAGCAGTTTTACAAGTTCCTCCTGAGGTCCACTCCTATAGTATCCCATGTTAGCTACTGTAAACTAGGGAGTTTTAACTAACTACAAATGCTTTATTCTGTAGGCTTTTGGTAGGTACTCAGATGAAATGATTTCTGCCTTAGTGGTAAAGAAAGAATTTTGTAATTTAGAAGTTGCGGCTTCTAATTGTTTTGGGATTAGGTTCCAAATATATACATGCAAAGATCTGTGATCTGGCCACTGCTGATCTTTTCAGCCATTCTTCTCTAAGACCCTTGGGTATACCTTTTCTATCTTTGTATGTATTGTCCCATCTAACTGGCTTAATCTACCTACCTTATGGCACAAACTTTCCTTTTGTAACTGCTAATGAATCACTTATTTAAAGAGGTTAGCCTGAACTACATGCTCAAGTTAATATCCTGTTCTTCACGTCTGTTAATGCTCTTCACTCTCATTACCTGCCCCATGTCTGTTAACACAACCTAAGCTTTATGAGGGCAGAGACTGTGACTATGCTGTTGACTGAGGATTGTATCTCTTGCTAAAACCTGAGGTGGTACTTGGCTGAAATTAGTTTTGCACCCCCAAGACTAAATACCTTTCACCTTCAATCTAAAGGAGAAGAGGTTTTTTTTGGCTCACAGTTCCAAGGGATTTAGTCCATGGTTGAATGGTCCCAAGGCAGAAACAACATGATGAAAGAACATGGCAGAGAAAAACTCACACCATGGCAGTCAGGAACAGAGAAGGAAGAAGCTAGGGGAAAGAATATACCCTACTGGTCACATACTCAGTGACCACCTCTTTCAACCAAGCCCTTGCCACCAGGCACACTTAGTCGTGAACCTGTCAGTGAATTAATCCAGTATCTTCATGAGCCAATTATCTTTTAAAAGCCCCACCTCTGAACATGAAATTTTTAGGAAACAACATAAATCTAAGCCATAACATTCCACCCTAGTCCCCAAAAGGCTCATGTCCATCTCATGCAAAATGTATTTAGTTCATCTTTTAAGAGTTACCAGAGTCCTAATAGCTGGGCGTTGCTGAAAAGTCCAAATCCAGAGGCTCCTGAGACTCAAGGCAAACTACTACCTGTGAGCCCCTGTAAGAATCAGAAAGTTGAGTACTTCCATAATACAATGGCAGTGTAAACATTCCCATTCTAAAAAGGAAAGTGAGGACAGAAAGGAATTGAACCAAATCAAGAATAAAAACTAGCAAATGTTAAATTATATATCCACATGTCCATTACCAGCACATGGGACAGATTGTGGCAAGATGTGAATTCCAAAAGCCTTGGGCAGCTTTCTCCACTGCACTTTCTGTTTCACTCTCACAGCTTCACATATTGTTCTTTCAAGGACACACTGCTTGGCCTCCTCAGGCACCTTCTGAAATCCATGAATTCACAACTCTTGCATTCTGCATGCTTGAAAAACTAGCACTACATGGATGACACTAAGGTCTTCTGCTCATGGAAGCAGTAGCAGGTCCCCTTTGGACTGTGGCTGTCAGCAACCTGACTACCTGAATGACTGAACTCTGGGAAACACTTTCGTAAAGCACTCTGGGCCAGGCTCCTTGGAGCTCTCTTCTCAAAGCAATCTGTCAAAGTTGATTACCTTTTTATACCCTGAGCTTATAAAATGTAGGTCCTGGCTGGAAAATTCATAAGATGACTTCTAGCTGTCTTTCTTACTGTCCCAATACAAAGTAGTTGGCTTCTTTTTAACGTTAACCTTTTCACCAAACATCTTTACCCCAACTTTACAGGTGCTTCCTTATTCAAGTTTTTCAAATCATCCAGCTCTGCTTTATGTTCCTGATTCTCACTGTAGTTTCTAAAAACAAATAACCAGTATCCATGGTACAGCCTGACCACTGAGTTATCTTGAAATTTTCTCCACTAGATCAGTTTCAGTTTACAGTAGAGTTCTTGTTTCCATCTGAAACCTCCTGAGCCTGAGTTTTTAGTATCCACATGTCTATCAGCATTCTGGTCATCTGAGCTTTGACCAGAATTGCCCATCAAGCTCACTTGCTTATATTAAGATTTCTCCATATGGCATTTCCAAACCTTTCCAGACTTCTCCCAGAAACCTATTCCAAAGGCTTTTAAACCACATAGGTAGGGTCACAGCAACAACCGAGGTATTGAAAACAAAAAAAAGGTCATCCTTGTTATGAAGTCATCAAGAATTCTACTCAATTATATCCATGCCACGGTTTATGGATCACAGAATTTAAGAGGGATGAACTAGAATTGAGCCGAGAACCAAACACATAGCTCTACCACTGAGCTACACCCCCAACCCTAATGAAAGAAATTTCAAGGGAAAATATTGAAGGAGATGCATGGCTTCTTTAAACTGCATATAGTAAAATGCAGGAGACAATAATTTAAAGATACAACTGCAAAAGGAAATAAGTTAATGATTTGAATTTTCATCCTGGTCTTGTAAAGAATGAAAAGTAAGAGAAAACCAAGAATGCAACCAAGCAATCATTTCCTGAAGAAATTAGTATAGATAGAAGAAAGCCAGATACTGGTCCCCTGATTTTGGACTTCCCAGCCTCAATAACTGTGAACCAGTGTATGTCATTATAAATATCCCAGTCAGAGATATTCTATTATTATTTTCTTAGTTACTTTTTTCATTGCTGAGACAAAATACCCAACACTCAAAGTTGAAGGAGGAAAGGTTTGTTTAACTCACAGTTTGTTGAGGTTTCAGTACATAGTTGGTAGGCTCAAAGGCAGGGTAGCAGGGCAGAGGTGCATCACAGTTCATGATATGAGCAGAAGGCAGTAAAGTGGTGAAATAATGAAGCAGCAGCAGTAGCCCTATCCCTTTTATCCCTTCCAGGGTACCTGCCCTTAGGGTGGTGCCACCCACACCAAGGGTGGGCCTTTCCATTTTTCACGCCCAGAACTATACCAATCCAATCTTTTTTTTTCTTTTAAAGAGAATAGAACAAAACAAAACAAAACAATAGAGTCAAACACAACATAGCATTTCAGAACAGAACACTGCAAGCAATACAGGTCTTCAAAACATAACAACAGGAGATTAACAATGGCTACCCTTGTGTCTCTTGCCTACTTCAAAATGGTTGTTCATACATTTACAGACAATAAAGTCAAACAAAACAAAATAATATAAAACCAGATAAAAGAGTGAAAGCATTACAGGCCTTCAAATCAGATAAGAAATCAACAAGGGCTACATTAATGTCCTTTGTTTTCTTCAAAAAAAGCTGTTCATATCTTCTCGCATATTGCAATCAAATAGTAGAAAACAGACTTCAATCAAATCAAAGAATAAAAGCACCATTGGACTTCAGAACCTTTTCCCCCATATTTATCGGGGATTTTGTATTTTATTGAGTCTTTCAGTTTCTTACACTAGGGAGATAATGCGATGTTTACCCATGTGAGTTTGCCAGCCCAATCTTTAGACAGTTAATCATCACACACCCTTGATCACACACTTAATCCCACCATCATACCCCTACTTCTGAAAAGCCCCACCTATGACTGCATGAGGCTTTGGGGAACATCTGGACACAAACCATAACATTATAGCACAAAAGAGACTAAGAAACCCCATTTCTATTATCTATTTTTCCATTGTTTTTCCTATTTTTATTTTGTTTATTTTATCTTTTTGAGACACTTTCACTATACAGTTCAGGTTGACCTTTAACTCACTTTGTAGCCAAGGCTTGCCTAGAATTCTAGTGATCCTCCTGCTTCAGCCTCCTGAGTGCTGGGATTGCAGGCATGTGCCACCATGCCAAGCTCCTATTATCTCTTTTTAATCCATTTTTCTACATTCTTACTTCTGTTTTTATCTTCAGTATCATTTCTTCCTATAAGTATTAATGGGGAACCCAGTATGTGCAAGTTGCTAAGGCATATAGCATTGCTGGTGTGGTGGGGAGATACAGCAAATAAGCGAGTGTAATTGTGATAAGTACCACACGTGCATGGACGCTGGGTGCTATGGGGCACCAATGAGAATCAGTCCAACCTAGTGGTTTCTGAGAAGCAATGTCCATTCTAATTACTAAGGAGAGTGGGAGACAGTCAGCTTCCTGAGGAGGCCATTGGTAATGGCAGAAGATTTTAGAGGCAGTGGGACAATCACATGCTTTTGCATTTTAAAATGCAATTCACTGGATTCTCTTGCCTCAGTGGTATCTGTGACTACCTTTGCATTGCAAGCCCCTACTTAATAATACTTTCTGTTTACTGGGAATGGCACAGGTCCTCATCTATAGGCATTTTGATTTTGAGTCCTCACAAGTTTATGAGGCTGTAATGTTTATTGTATACCTGCAATTTAAAGAGGTTACTTTCCTCAAAATCATACGATTAAAGGTAAACAAAGTAAGGGTTTGAACTCATCACATTCCAAATCCAGGCTTTTTGCTATAGTCTTTACAATGTCCCTTGAAGCAACTATGTTTAGGATGATGGAAACTAAATTTAGGGGAGATTTCTTAGGCTGTGTGACCTAAGTAGAGGTCAGCAAAAGGGTAAGTAGATGGCTAATGTTAAGTAGTGACCCGTAGGATGACTTTCTCTGCCCTCGTTAGGGCTTGAAAGTAGTGCTGTAGGTGAGCTGGGCAGTCTGAAACCTATTTCCAGAAAGAGCAACCATTCCTTCTAATGTTCATGATTTCCCTCCTTAAACTAGGTTTAGGTTTGGATTGAGGAGCAGCTATCCTTACTATTATATGAAGTAAGTGGTACCGAACAGCATGAGGATGGACAACATGGCAGTTGTGGGATACCAGCCTGTTTTCAGGTAGGAAGCACTTATTCTCCCAGTTGCTGGAACTGGTTCCATTGATAGGTTTCAGCTGAGTCCCTCTATCTTAAGTTTCCCTTGGCTGCACAAGTCCCCCTCCCCTGAGGTCACATCCCCTCTTAAGATGGCTCACATTCAGTAAGTGGTTGATGCACCCCTAGAAAGACCAGACGACTTAGTTGAACCACCTAGTTTGTCCAAAAGAACACCTTTTTGCATTCATTTTCTTCATTTACAAGTATGCCAGGGTTTTCTTCTTAATAGATATAATAACCATAACTGGAATTCAGACATACAAGGAAAGTTCTGGCAAACCAGGTATTTCTGTTTCCTCTGATGCCCTATCAGGTCTGCTCCACTTCTCCTTCTTACTGTGAATTCCAGCTATGACTATTGTGGACGGTTTCAAACAGACATGAACTCACTTTCCCATCATTTTATGCACACATTTCACAGGATTCTCCAGCATTGGAAATTTCAGTCAATCCACATAGGCACAAGATTAATACCACCTGCCATGGACAACCTTCAACCAGTGGGAGATAGGAATACACAAAGCTAGAAAGAAAGTAACCCAAAAACTTTCAGCAGAGACACCAACCCTGCTGACACCACAGTGGAAACAATGAACATCAAATTAAATTTCAGCAGACGTTTTTTGAATGCCTGCTGTGTGCCAGGAAGCCTAAAAACATGTAATGGACCAACACAACAGTAATATAGTCTGTGCTCTCTTAGACTCGGTAGTCTCATGGGAACATAGTAATTTTTATAAATTCCAAGTATAGTAAGACTATCTGAATGAGAAGTAGTTGCTATCTTTCGGGTTTCAGTAGTGTCTGGATTTCAGTGGTTTGATATTTACTTAAATAGTCTTTCTCTCTTTCTCTTGTATGTTTAACCAAGGATGTATCTATTTTGTTTTTCTTTAAAAGAGCCAGTTCTTCAATTTGTTAATTTTTTTATCCTTTTTAAATTGTTTCATTAATTTTCACTCTGATGTTTATGATTTCCCTCCTTAAACTAGGTTTAGGTTTGGATCATTGTTGTTATTTTGAATATCTTGAGATTCATAATTAGGTTAGTTATTTGAGATTGCTCTGCTTTTTTAGTGTGAGCATCGACTGCAGTAAGCTTCCCCCTTCGCACTGTTTTCTTTGTGTCCCATAGGTTATGATGTGTTGTACTGACATCCTTGTTTGATTGATTCCAGAAACTGTTTAATTTCATCCTTGATTTCTTCTGTGACCCATTTATTGTTTAGGACTATGTTATTAAGTTTCTATGTGTATATAAGTTTTCTGTGGTTTCTTTTGTGATTGATTTCTATTTCAGTGCACAATAGTATACATAGGGATGATCTCAATTTTTTGTATTTATTTAAGCATGCTTTGTGGAACAGTATGTGGTCTGCTTTAGAGAAAGTGCCATGTACTGCTGAGATGAATGTATTCTATTGTAGTAAGGTGAACACACTCTAGGTGTCTATTTAGTCCATTTGTTCAAAGTTGTAGTTCAGGTCTGATAGTTCTTTGTTGATTTTTTGTTTAGTTGATCTATCTTTTTGTGAAAGTTGTGTATTTAGGTCACCCACTATGATTTTGTTGGTGTTTATTTGATCTTTTGTGTCCTGCAGTTTTTTTATGAAATTAGGTACCCAAATATTCAGTGCATATGTATTTATAATTGGTGTCTCTTCCTGTTGAATTGTTCCCTTAACTAATATGTAGAGACCTTCTTTGTCTCTTTTTTTAATTTTTTTTTATTTTAAAGAAAATAAAACAGAGCAAAGCAAATCAGAAGGGAACAGTGCAAGCAACACAGGACTTCAAAACAAGACAACAGGAAATTGACAATGGCTGCCATAATGTCTCTCATTTTCTTCAAAATAGCTGTCCATACCATCTCATACAATAAAATCAAACAAAACCAAATAGAACAAAACCAAGCAAAACTAAAGGAGTCATCAACAAGAAAAGCAAGCAATGATGGATATAAATTGATCAATACCTTTCAATAATAACTCTCAATATAATCAGCCTCAACACTCCAATTAACAGACACAGCTTGGCAGAGTGGGCCAAAAAAACAGAATCTGACAGTCTGTTCCACTCAAAAAGAAATTCAGAGGTTAAAAATCGAAGGATGGAAAACATTATTTCATGCATCAGGAGCACCAAAGCAAGCAGAGGGACCAATTTTACTTTCAGACAAAGAAAACTTCAACCTAAAGTTAATCAAAAGAGGCAAACAGGTCATCAGAAGCCTTGCTTCTGCAGGCAGCCGGCATGGGCAGGGACATGCAGCCAGATCTGCCCCGCTTGCCTGTTGCTGACATTG
>RJWT010018831.1:0-18682 GCA_004365215.1 Cuniculus paca
CACATATACTAGACAAATACTCTACTACTGAGTAGTTACATACCCTTCAAACCTCCTTCCTCTTTTTTAAAAAAATAAACTAACCCATTTATTATAGGCTAGCAATGTCTCAAATAGTAGAGCTTCTACTGGTCTTTCAATTCCTTCAGTCTTCTGATGGCTGACTTCACTGTGACTGCAGAAGTGGTATTGTAGGTTAAGATACCATCAGCCACTGTTTCCATACAGGAACCACACTGCTAGATCCCTACAGCCCATGTGCTCATCTTGGTCTTGTCACAGAAGGAGCAGGTATACTTGGCGTGCTGGCTGATTTCAATTTTTTTCACCATTTTTCAGAGGCACCACAGTGGGTCCTGTATCAACTGACAATGCCGAACTCGTTGATGCATTTGGCCATGTCGACTCAACCTAGGCCCAAACCCAGGTTTCTTTTTTTTTTTTTTTTTTTTGAGAGAAAGTCCTGCTAAGTTGCCCAGGCTTGCCTTAAACTTGGAATCCTCCTGTCTCAGTCTTCCAAGTCTCTGGGATTATAGATGTGTATCATTGTGCCCAGCTTCATACTCAGAAATATTCAATAGTGGTCTTAAGGTTAACAAAACTACCAAACTGTGAGGACTGGAAGCCTTTTTCATGTAAATGAATTACGCAGAAGGAGAAAGAAAACTTTAGGCTCAGAAAATTTGTACTACTAACTTTATTAACATGTTAATACATTTAGAGAATGACTTGATTCATTGCATTAGCCTACAAATTTCATAACCGCATATTACTTCTATTTAGTCTATTTTCTATATTCTGCAGATGTGTTTCATATTTGGGGATACACATTGGATAACACACTAATAGCTCTTTTAAGAACCCCTTGAGCTTAAAATAAAGTATTACTTTGAGTGACTAGTCTTATGTAAATTATCAAATTATTAAATTTTCATGATATTTTAAATATTCAACTTGATACAGTATTTTTAAAGGTATTTTTCATGAATCATTCAAAATATGGAAACACTGTATTAAATCTCACAATTTCTCACAGTTCAGAAATCTGCAGGCATTTAAACACTTCTGCTTTTCCACAGACTCAACCAATGAATATGACAAATGTGTCATCCTCCTGTGATTCTCATATTCCTTACTGCCACAATAGTGGATATGCTTGTGGCCTCAGGTATATTGACACTGTAACAGAGAATCTAACCAAAACACAATGAAAAAGAAGTTATAAAAGGTAAAAGTAAAAATTACAATTTTAACAGATACTGATACTTTCCCAGACAGAGGAAAGATTAAAGTGGGGATACATAAGAAGTCAACATTGAAGAAAATGAGAATAAAAATTGATATATTTGTTCTGGATTTTCTTCCAAGGGATCACAGACATGTTTCAGAAAATATGCTAATTTAAGCTATCTGGTATAAAGTTTAGAATTGTTTTTCTTATTCTATGTTTTTGGAACTTTATTAGAAAGATGAGAGGAAAATCACTTATTAATAAAGTAATTGAAGGCCTGCATAAGAACCTTATTTGAAGTAAAGTCAACAGTTATTGTCACCTTGTTTATATAGTGAATCAAAACTATATTGAAGACATTTTTCTGATCTCTTTTCTCAACTAAAATCTTGTTTTGAGCATTCCACACATAATCAGAGAAGAAGACGCACTTAAAAAAACATTACTTACAATTTTAGTTTTGTAAGCATGGAAGCAAGATTATTCAAACTGATTGGGAAAACTGGTATATAACTATTTCTACTCTTGCCCATTTATTATCCCAATGATTTTTATTTTACTTAGTAACTCAATTTGTTCTTTTCTTCTTTCTTTCTTTTCATAGTGCTAGTAATCAGAATGCAAGTCCTTGAGCATGCCAGGTAAATGCTCCACCACTCGGTTACATCCCTGTTTCTTATTAAGCAATTTTTATTTTATTTTTTACTGTTCTTTTAATCCCCCCCAAAAAACAAAACAGAACACTAAGAATGAAAGAAGGGCAGTTTAAAGAACATGTGCAAGATATTGTGATAGTAACGTTCAGAAGGCAGAAAAACAAAAGAATAGAGTACAGTTGTCTTTGAAACATTGCACTACAAATTCAGCATTAACTCCAGTGTAAGAACTAAAACTCCAGTGTAAGAACACCCCTACATTTGGAAAAATCACCTAAAATGAAATTAATCAGATGACAATTTCCTTAGGAAAAAAGAAGGAAAAGTTTGAGTTGTTCTGAAGTGAAGGAAAAAGACCTGAAATCAGGAAGTACATGTTAATTTGCATAGAATTTTAGCTTTCCAGCAGTGCTAAGCAATATGTGCATCTGAGGATGACAAGGTGATAAATGGGACAGGAATGCATCTTTTACTGCCTCTCTCTTTTTTCTTCAGAGACTAGGGGACAGCTAGATACAGGAATTCTTATGATTTGTTTCTGTGGCACCACCCCCCAAATACATCTGCAGAGATAATTTAAAAGGCTGAAAGATAATTTACTGTTTTCTCCAAGCTTTCCTTTTACGCCCTTTTTATGCTTTCTACAAGCACTATGTACCCCACAAGTGAACTAATCCTATTATAAGGTATTTCTGGTCTTTTTATTTTTCTATTCTTTCAACTACCCTCAGTTTTATATACAAGACTTTAGATTAACTCATGGAAATTACTGCCCTTGATTTCTGTCTTCTCTTCAGACTTGACTTTGTATCATTTTTCTTTTAAAAGCTGTTATCTCTGTTCTCCCCACTGCTTGTCTGTTTGCCTATGAGACAGGTATTATATAAAATAGGATTATAGAATCTCATTATCATTCTATATCAAAAATTTGTTTCAGAATACTTGCTCATTGGAAAAATAAAATGTTAATTATCAATATAACTTAAAACATCTGGGTAAATAAATTTTTGTAAATGGAGACTTTTATATTTGAAAAATTATTGACCTGAGAGTGAATCTATAGCATAGGAAAAACAAGAATTGTTAAATGATATAGCTCATCTACAGTAAATTGTACTATAAGAGGATGGGCATATTGTAGGGGCTCTGGAGTAGAAATCGTACCATAAGAAGCTGGGCATATTGTAGGTGACTCTGAAATAGAATCTGCTATGGTTCAAGGATAGACTACTGATAATATGATACCAAGTTGACAGAGTTAGCTTTAAACAATGAGGAGATGAAAACCTAAGCATTGCTGCTTCAATAAAACCACATCTAATGAGATCATGAACATGTTTCACAAAGTAGTGGAGTACTTTGAACCATGTATCTTTCAAATCTGAACAGACTGTCGTGGCTAGCATTCTTTCACTTCTTCCTCCTTTTAAGAAATCTTTAAAAGTTGAGATGTGCTTACACAGAAATACATAGTGAGCCTCTAAGCCTAAGCAACACCATTTTAAGAGTAGGAATTATGATAAAAGGTACTGGTAAATGTAAATGTCAGGATAAGTGAGGTACTAGATAACCGTTTAGTTTAACCGAGTCATCCAAGTAGCTCCAGGATGAATTTGTAATGATATCCCAATTTCTGCCTTCCAAACTAACATAAATTTCCTGTATCAGTTGTCCATGGCTTTCTTTCACCTTCAGTTTTTAATCTATGAAGAGAAATGAGCTAGGCTTGGTAGTGCACACCTATAACTCCAGCATTCTGGAGGCTGAGGCAGGAGGGTAGCCTGGGTTACATACTGAGTTCAAGGAAGACTGACCTACATAGTGAGACTCTGCCTTAAAAATGAAATGAAACAAAAGCATATTTAAAGGTAGGAAAAGCCTGGTAATTTGTAAGCATAAATAAATCAAGTTTATATTGTAAGGGAAAGCTATAGTTACAACTAGACACAGTGGGACATTATATTTTTGAAAAGCATACTGTTAAAATGAAAAATATAATGACTAATGTAATGTCTCAATAATGTTTAAAAACCTGTAGAACACCAATAGCTAATCTTGGAGTCCAAGGCTAAACCCATCAACGAACAATAAAACAAGATTCTACTTCTGTACTAGATATTTTCCATAGCTGGGACAAAATACTCAACACCTGAAACTTAGAGGTTTATTTTGAAGAGAGGTTTATTTTGGCTCATGGCTTGAGAGGGTTCAGTTAAAATGGTTTCAAGGCAGAAAACTCCTGGTCAAAGGGCATGGTGGAAGAAAGCTGCTCACCTCATGGGATGCAGGAAGCAGAAAGAAGGAAGGAATCAAAGATGAGAATATACCTTTCCAGGTCAAGTCCCTAGTGACTCATTGTCTCTGACCAGGTCCTAGCTCATAATAACACATTCAGCCATTAACTTATGAATGAACTAATCCATCAATGAGTGTAGTTCTTCTGTCATCCAATCACTTTCCAAAAGCCTTGCCTCTAAATCAAGACTTTGGAGGCACATTTTAGATCTAAATCATAATCTTCAAATTCTTAACACAATTTGAAACCTTATGTATCTTATGTAATCTGTTATTAACTCCATGAAAATTATAAACTCTGCTAATTCAGATATAAAGGGCTAATGAAAGCACAACTAATCGACTATTAGCATCTTTAATTTTTACTAAATACACTCATGTCAAATAAACCACACAGGCTTTTCACCAAATTTAGGATTTACTTAATAATGACAATACAAAAGAGAAAGAGAATAAGAATATTTGAATATCAACAGGCATTCTATAATATCTAATTATTGTGTAATAAACTTCTTGTGATGCAATAGATTCCAAAACATGAAATTATTATGGCTTAGTTTTTATATAATAAAGTCTATAAAGATGACATTAAAGCCCTGCTATTTCATTTTGATCACACATTACCTGATAACAAGCAGATGCGATGAATTAGTATGAAAGAAAGTGAATTTAAAGTTCATCACACCATATGTTAGATTGTGATTAGTATCTTGACGTTCTGTGTTGCTTTCATTGTTTTGCTTTGTTTGTTTTGGTTTGGTTTGGTTTGGTTTTTTACTGGTTTTATTCTGTTCTATTTTGTTTGATTTTATTTATGGGCAGTTATATTGCAGATAACAAGAGGCATTATGGTAGCCATTATTGATTGTGTTTTACCCTGTTTAGAAGTTATGTACCATGTTTATTGTTTTGTTGTGATTGACTCTACTCTGTTTTATTTTGTTTGGTTGTAATCTTTAAAAAAAAAATCAATGGCACAAACAACAAACTCCCTGAGACAGAAATTGGGGAAACCACACCCTTCACAAAGACACCCCCAAAAATGAAATTCTTAGAAATCAATCTAACAAAGGAAGTAAAAGATCTATACATTTAAAATTACAATACTCAAAAAAAAATTGAAGAGGATCTCAGAAAATGGATAGACACTCCTTGCTCATGGATAGAAAGAACCAACATTATGAAAATGGTCATACTCTTAAAACTGTTGCAGGCTAACATAATAGAAGAACTACTGAACTCTGTCTGTGCCTCCTCATTCCCTTGCTTGTGAGGCTACCCTCTCTTGAGAATGTAACTTAGTTCCATATTCTCAGGCCTATTTGGTGCACCGTGCATCAGCAGGTATGCCAACCAAGATGTTATAGATGTATGTGTAATTGTAACCATTGTCAACGGGGATGGCAACCAAGATGTTATAGATGTATGTGTAATTGCAACCATTGTCAATGGGGATGGCAACCAGGACATCATAGATGCATGTTTAATTATAACCATTGTCACCAGGGGTATGGTTATAGTACATAAATACCTAACTTTCCCTTCACTTGGCACCGCACAGTGGTTCCCTGGGTGGGTCCTGCTATCTGGTCGCCAACTGGCTAATAAAAGCCCTTAAATTCTAATTGGCACCATCTCTAGCTCTTTGGTTTTATCTTGAACCCAGTTCAAAAACTGCTATACAGATTTAATTCAATTTGGATCAAAATACCATCAGCATACCTCTCAAATCTAGAGAAAATATTCCTAAAATTTATCTGGAACCAGAAGAGACCTAGAATAGCAAAGATAATCCTGGGCAACAAAGGCAAGGCAGGAGGCATCACAATTCCTGACTTGAAACTATATTAAAATCTACTGTGATAAAATCAGCATGGTACTGGCAAATGAACAGACCTGAGGATCAACGGAAAAGAACAGAGGATGCAGACATAACAGCAAACACATTCAGCCAGCCACCTTATCTTTGACAAAGGGGCCAAACATATTCACTGGAAGAAAGACAGCCTTATTAATAAATGGGAAAAACTGACTTTCCACATGCTCAAGACTAAAACTAGACAAATGACTATCACCAAGTGCTAAACTAAAGTCAAAATGGATCAGAGATCTAAATATTAAAACAGAAACACTAATCCACTAGAAGAGAAAGTAGGTAGAAATCTTGAAGACATAGGGGTAGACAGAGATTTTGTGAACCAAAACCAAACTGCTTGAGAAATACTTTAAAGAATCAACAACTGTGATCTCATCTTATTGAAAAGTGTTTGCACCTCAAAAGAAATCACCAACAGAGTGAAAAGAAAATGCATGAATTGGGAAAAATTTTTAGCCAACTGTCCCTCAGAGAAAGGACTTCCTTCTAGAACATACAAAAAATTAAAAAACAACAACAGACCTGCAAAATTCAGACCCAATCCAAAAATGGGCATCTGAGATGAATATACACTTCTCAGATGAATAAATACAAATGCCAAATAAATATAGG
Source organism: Cuniculus paca (assembly GCA_004365215.1). Lineage (NCBI taxonomy): Eukaryota > Metazoa > Chordata > Mammalia > Rodentia > Cuniculidae > Cuniculus > Cuniculus paca. The sequence goes on from RJWT010018831.1 coordinate 6,671, forward strand.
AAAAAATGTTCAACATCATTGGTCATTTAAGAAATGCAAATTCAAATAACACTGAGATTTCATCTCACCCCAGAAAGGATGGCTATCATCAAAAAATCATCCAATAACAAATGTTGATGGGGCTGTGGGGAAAAAGGAGTCCTTCTCCATTGTTGGTGAGAGTGTATACTGGTGCAATTACTGAGGAAATCAATGTGGAGATTCCTCAAAAAACTAGGATTAGAGGTCCCATCCAACCCAGTTATTCCCCTTCTGGGTATTTTTCCAGAAGAACTGAAGACATCATACCACAGCGATATATGTGCACCTGTGTTTATAGCAGCACAATTTGTAATAGCTAAATCTTGGAAACAACCCAAATGCCTATCAACTGAAGAATGAATGAAAGGGATGTGGTCTTTCTATACAATGAAGTACTACTCGGCTATAAAGAAAGATAAACTTGATGACTTTATAGGTAAATGGATGCAACTAGAGACCATACTCAAATGTGAAACAAGTCAGACTTGCATGTGTAAGCATTGTATTGTCTCCCAAGTGTAAGAAACTGAAAGAATTAATAAGATTGAAAGGTACAATAGATACTGTGAAACGGAAAAAAACCACTCAAAAGGAAAGAATATCTGGGATGGGAGAAAGGAGAAAACAAGGAAGGGAAAGAACAGGATGGGGGAAAGAAGAAAAGAAGAAAGAGAATATATATATATATATATATATATATATATATATACAATATACAATATAGCTAAGATAATTATACTACTCATTCTATTAGTTCACTGAAAGGAACGGTTAGTGCTTATATTGTTTGATCCATTTTGCAAGTCTATATCCAGTAATCTTAACAACTATTTTGAAGACAACAATACACAATATAGTAACCATTGTTAATTTCCCACCATCTTGTTTTGAAATTCTTTTGTTTTGAAATTTTGAAATAATTTTTTTATATTCTCTTAAAAAAAATCAACCAATAACAAATGCTGGCAGGGATGTGGAGAAAAAGAAACATTTCTCTACTGTTGGTGGGAGTGTAGACTAGTGTAACCAGTGCGGTGTGGAGTTTCCTCAAAAAACCATATTTAGAGGTTTTACTTGACGCAGCTCTTTGCCTTCTTCCTATTTCCCCAGAGAATTAAAAGCATCATAACACAGTGATGCACAATTATGTTTACAGCAGCACAGTGTGCAATACCTAAATCTTGGAAACAGCCCAAATGCCCATCAATTGATGAGTGTATAAATAAAATGTGCTTTTTTTTTTAATACAATGGAGTCCTACTCTGAAACAAGGTAAGTTTGAGACATTTCTAGCTAAACCGATGCACCTTGAGATCATACTCTGAAATGAAATAAATTGGACAGGTGTTTAAATACCATATTATTTCTCTGGTGTGAGAAAATCAAAATGCAAATAAGGACCAAAATGTAAAATGGATACTGAGAAATAGGAAGAAAATCATTAAATAGAAAAGAGAAAAAGGGAGGGAGGAAGGGAAGGGCACAGGAAAGAAAGGACAAGAAAAGATAGAATAGAAGCAAAAATTGGGAACAAAACTTTTGTAAATAAGGAAGGGTTGAAGGGAGGGGAGGGGAATGAGAAAAAAAGAAAAAGCAAGATATATCATGTACAAGTAAAAATTTCCTATGATAAATATCATCATTATGTATATCTAAAATGCACTGATAAAAAATAAATAAGCAGACAGCTTCTTGTGGTTTGCAACAAAAGTTTCTAAGAAAATACTGAACAGTATGAGCTACTACACATATAGGAGCATCATGCTCCTTTTCTTTACTCATCACAAAGTTTTGCAAAGAATCAATGATACACGTACCTATGCTAGATCTTTTAGCATCTCCTTCCTTTTGGTGTTCAGAGTTCTGTGTTCTATGGGAAGTAAAGTTGCCTAGAAATGAATAATGTCATAACCAAACATATCACCTAGGCAACCAGAGCCTGAAGTTGCAGAGCAGTTATTGTTGCACTTACATGTTTTACAAAACTTGTTATATGGAAGAGCTGTATTTCCACAGTGGGACTCTTTATTTGAAGACATGGATGGTTGATGTTCTATTTACTTTTAGATTTTGAGGTAAGCAAATTTTCTAAATGATTAATGTAAAATATTCTCAAAGCGTGAAAAGATACCTTAGAAATGACTTTGTCTAATCCTCAATTCAATATAAGATTCTCAGTTTCACAAAATGAAAGATCAATGTATTTTCTTAGCATCCACTTCCCAACCATGTGGAGATATTTCAGGACCTTATTATATGCATAGAGAGAAGGCTGAGACATCTGCGAAGATCCTTCTAACTCACTGATTCACATATATTTGTTGCCAGTTAGAATTTACAGAGTGTAGAGCTGGGCGTGGTGGCTCATGCCTGTACTCCCAGCACTCGGGAGGCTGAGACTGGAGGATCGTTGTGAGTTCGAGACCAGCCTGGGCTACAAAGTGAGCTCAAGGCCAGCCTGAACGGCATAGTGAGACCCTGTCTCAAAAAGACAAGGTCTGGGAATCAAGCTCAGTGGCCTAAGTGCCTGCCTAGCAAGTGCAAGGTCATGAGTTCAATCCCTGGTGCTGCAAAAAAAAAAAAAAGAGAATTTACTGAGTGTAACATTATGCATTAGCTCAGGCTTAATATTTTTTTTTACAAAATTAAAGAAGCATTCATAAATAATAACGAAGATTCATATAAATATTTTTATGTTGAGAAAAATATTTAAAAGCATCCATTATATAACAATAAGTACAGATAGTCCAGTGTAGGGCTGGGGATCTAGCTCAGCGGTCTAAGCGCCTGCCTAGCAAGCACAAGGTCGTGAGTTCAATCTCCAGTGCCGCAAAAAAAAAAAAAAAAAAAAAAAAATCCAGATAGTCCAGTGTAAAAGAAATTTATTACCCTGAATGACTACTGACCAAGAGGTGATAACATCTTGGAATTACTGATTCGTGTAGTGGTCATTGGAATATTGCAGTACTATACAAATTCAGATTTGTGTTTTATTTTTAGTTGTTATTAATTTATGTTTCAATTGCAATATGTTTCTTAGATGTTGCATTTGTTTATGCTCTTTGTTCTATAGTTGCTGGTGAAGGGAAATGCCTGTATTTGTAAATAAGGGCTGCAGCATGGCGGGATAGATGTCAGTTAGGCCTAAAACAGTTTCAGTAATTAATTCAAGGAAATTATGTGTACTTTAAAATAATTTAAACTCAGGACATTTAGAAAGAGTTAGTTTGTAATTTTGAGAGACAAGGGAGTATGTTAAAGATAAGTAGTTAAGTTGTTCTGTGGCTCAGTATAAATTGTATGTCTGAGGAAGGGTCACCTACCTGTATATGAAGTAGAATCAGCAGTTATGAATGGAAAGACTTATAAAACAGCTAGTACAATTTGCTGAAGATGAACATACTTATCTGCAGTGTTCTAAGGCTTAATCATTTTTATTGCTGCTTTTATTTTGTTGACAGTGGTTAAGGTACCAATGTGACATAAAATAAGTTCTCTCTTCCAGATGTCCTTTTACTAGAGGGATAAAGAACAGACTGTTTTTTTCTGTGACATGCAATATGTGTGGCTTTAATCTTCAAAATCACAATACCATAAATTCATATCTACTTTGTTATTCATTTTTACCCTTGGGTATTTTTGACCATTTGATGACTTTCAGATCACACTCCCTTTGAATATTTATTTTGTTTTATCGTTTGTCTCCTAAAGCAGTAGTTCCTATTTTGGGAAAGCAGAGTCTCATTTTGTTATTTACATTCCATATTTCTAACCTCTTTGGATACCTTTATATTGCTTTGTACCTCTTATGCATTACCTCTTAATTGAATAGCACCTGTGAATTTCATTAACATTCTTTTTGCCCCATTTTCCACATCATTAATGCACCAGCTGTATAAAACAGAATGTAACACTGATCATTCAGCACCCAGACACATTCTCTAACTTGATACATGGCCGGTTATCATTTATCAATATTTTTATGGTTCTCTAGCCAGTTTTGAATCTGTGTGACTCTTCTTATACCCAAAACAATGTGAATTGTCCACAGATATCATGAGACATTGCATCAAATTTTTCACTAAATTTAAAAAATATTACATCTATTGTGCTTTTTCATTTACTGGTATCTGAAAACTTACACACTGAGAGTAGCTTAATCTTCATAATTCTAGATATTTCTCTATATGTTACTCTCCTTTCAGTATTCATGCCATATTCTTGGGATGAATTTAAATGGCATGACAATCTGTGTTTTTCAACTCTTTTTTAATGTTTATCCTTGAAATAATTGTAGATTTACAGAAAAGTTGTAAAGATAGCTAAGAGTTCCCTTACACCTTTCCCCTAACTTCCTCTAATATTAATACCCTAGAAAACCAGAAAAGATTTCTCAACATTAAGGAACTAACATTCATAGAGTACTATTAACTATACTAGATACATTATTTGATTTCCACTTATACTGTCTTGTTTCCATGCCAAGATCCAGTCAAGGTTACTACATTGCACTTGGTAATCTGGTCTTAAGTTTCCAAAGATCTGTAATAGTTTCCCAGTCTTTCCTTGGTTTTCATTAATATTATAGACTGAATATTTATGTCTCCCTGACCCTCACTCCTACCAAAATTCATGCTGCAATGTAATCCCCAATGGTATTTGGAAGTAGGGACACTGGAAGAAGATTAGGCTATGAGGGAAGAACCTTCGTAAATAAATTGGATTAATGTTCTTCTAAAAAAAATTCCTAGAGGGCTCCCTCACTCCTTCAGTCAAATGAGTTTTATCAAGATAGAGATCTAAGAGCCAGGAAACAGACCCTCACCAGACATCTGCTGGTATCTGGACTTCCAAGACTCCAGAAACATGAGAAATACATGTTTGCTGTTTATGAGATACCCAGTCTATGGTATTAAGTTACAGCAACTCAGTGGACTAAAATAATTACACCTTAACACTTCTGAGGAATGTTAGGTATTTTGTAAAATGTTCTTTCATTAGGTTTTGTCTGATGTTCTTGCATAACACTAAGTTCTTGAATAGACTATCAGAAAAGCAAAATATCCTTCTCTTTGCATCATACAACTAGTCTATGGTAGTAATATGACTTATTACTAGTGATGGTAATTTTGATCACTTGGTTGACATGACATCTGTGATATTTCTCTATTATAAATTAGACTTTTTAATTTTCCTTTTTTATTTTTTAAATTTAACTTTTTTATGTTAAAGAGAATAAAACAATACAATCAAAACAGAACAAAACAAATCAGAACAGAACAAAACAATGCAAGCAACACAAGACTTCACAACAAGACAACAGGAAATCAACAGTGGCTACCATAATGTCCCTTGTTTTCTTCAAAATAATTGTGCCTAACCTTCACACACAATACAATCAAATAAAACAAAATAGTATAAAACAAATCAAAACAAAAGAATGAAAGCATTATGGGCTTCAAAACAAAACAATAGGAAATCAACAATGGCTTCCATAATATCTCTTCTTCTCTTCAAAATAGCTGTCTATACCTTCATATACAATAAAATCAAATAATAGAAAACAAGACTAAAACCAATCAAAATAAAAGAATGAAAGCATTACAGGACTTCAAAACCAGAGAACAGGAAATGAACAATGGTTACTATAATGTCTCTTTTTCTTCAAAATAGCTGTTCATGCCATCACACATAATAAAATCAAACATAACAAAAAAATAAAACCAATTAAACAAAAGAATGAAAGCATTATAGGACTTCAAACAAGATAATAGGAAACCAGCCATGATTAACATAATACATTGTTGTCCTGGTTACTTTTCTCCTTTGCTGGGATAAAACACCTGACACCCAAAGTGAAGCAAGGAAAGGTTTATCTAGCTTACAGTTTCTGGGGATTTCAGTCCATAATCAGCTGGCTCCAAAGCAGGGTGGCATGGCACTGGGGAAACACTTCAAGGCAGTAGCCTGAGCAAAAGAGGGCAAACACAAACCTCTTCTCCTCCCTTATATTGTACACAAGCTACCACCTCCCCCCCCCCACTCGCCAGTGTGGGTGTAATACTCACACCATCTGCCTGCTCTCCTCTTGCACAGGCTGAGGATGTTGCAAACTCGGGACCCTGGCCCCCTGCTGAATTCCTTAAAGTTCTCACCTTCTCAAATTGGCACAGCAAACAATATCCTAGAATAGTAAGGGCTTGTTCTCTACACCCCAGGATGTAGAGCTGCTGAGTTACTTAGTGAAACATCTAGACTTCTCAAGTTGATACAATGTATAAACCATAACAATCCACCACTTTTCAACTTGGCAACCAGACATATTTCTTTAAAGCAGCCTCCAGAAGCCAAGACATGCTAATTCTTACCATTTTGCAACTTGAACATTATAACACAGCTTTAACAATCCTTAAGAACCAGCAGTAAGTCTATCAACATTACATTACATCAGAAACATAACATTTTGTCCTTGGACACCCAAAGACTCATGCACATCCCTTTATGCAAAAGGCATTTAGTCCATCTGCAAGAGTTGTCAAAGTCCTAACAGTTTCAGCATTGCTGAAAAGTTCAAGTCCTAAGCCTCTTCCAAGATGGAAGGCAAACTCTTAGCTGTAAGCCCCTGTACAAATGCAATGGCACAAGATAGACCATTCCAGGTTGACATAACGTATAAACCATAACAATTGTATTATGTTCAAAATAGCTGCCCCTACCATCTGACACAGTAAAATCTAACTAAACAAGACAGAACAGAGCCAAACCTAGTAAAATTGTGAAAACATTATAAAAGTTCAAGACAAGACACTAAGAAATTAAAGGTGGTTACCACCCCCTCTTCCTAGGTGTTTCCTACTGTATCAATTTTATAATATCTATTTGTTTTTGGATTCCACTAACTCCTTCTGTTTTTTATGCTAGTGGTCACTCGTATGAGTTCAAACTGTTTCACCCATGAACATGATCTCCAGTTGCATCCATTTACCTACAAGAACCTCCAGATTATTCTGCTTTATAACTGGGAAGCTTTCCATTGTATGAAAATATCACATCTTTCTTATCTGTTCTGTGGTTGATGGGCAAATTACCCTTGCTTTTTTCTGGTCTCCTGTCACATGGAACAATTGTTTTCTCCCCTTTGATTTTCAGTCTATGAATTTCCTTTTGAGTTAAATGTGTTTCTTATATACAGAATATTGATGGATCTTGTTTCTTGATCTGCTCTGTGTTTCTTTCTGTTGCTGAATTGAGGCCATCTACATTGATAGTTACAACCAGCATACACTGGTTTGTCTCTGCCATGCTATCCTGTTGTTGGCCCTCTGCTTTTCTTCTTCATTCAGTTGCCTGTCCTGTTTGGTGATCCTCCTCTGCTGCTGTTCCTGGAACCATGGTCATCTTTATCTCTCTCTACAATATTCTTCAGCACTCTCTGTAGGGTTGGTTTGGTGGTCATGAATTCTTTCAGTTGTTCTTTACCATAGAAGTATCTTTTTTTCCATCTATTTTGAAAGATAGTTTAACAGGGTACATCAATCTGGGTTGGAAGTTCTTTTCTTTCAGGATTTGAAGCACTTCACCCCAAACTTCCCTTGATGGCTTGTGCTGACAAGTCTACTGTGATTCTGATTGGTTTTCCTTTATAGGTGATCTGTTTCTTTTCTCTAACAGCTTTGAATATTCTGTTCTTGGGCTGAATTTCTGGGATCTTGATTATTATATGTCTGGGTGTAGATTTATTTTGGTTATGGCTGGCTGGAGTTCTATATGCCTCACTTATCTGAATATCATATCCTTTTCCCATGTTTGGGAAGTTTTCTGCTATTGCTTCTGTAAATAGAATTTTAATGTCATTTGTGTTGACCCCCGCTTCTTCATTAACACCTACCACTCTTAAATTATTTTCCTTCACATCATCTTGCACTATTGAATTGTTATTTCCTGGTTCCTTGTTATTTTTAAAAGATCTTTCCTTTCCTGATCACTAGCTGCAATCCTGTCTTCAAGGTCTGAAAGTCTATCTTCAGACACTTTCAAGCAATTTTGCCAGCTTTCAATCAACTTTTTAATTTTAACTTTTTGAATGTCTTTCATGCATTATAATTCCTTTCTAGATTGTTCATTCAAGGTTTCCATCATTTTCTTATGCTTCTTTTTTATCTATGTCTTCTTTAGATATGCTCAGCAATTCTCTATGTTTCTCATTTCTTCTTTTACCTGAGACATTTTTTCTGATCTGATTACTTCTCATGAAGTTGTTTCTTTACTTCAGTTGTTATCCTCCCACAGATTTCAGGTGTATGACTTCCATTTTCTTCCATTACTGTATCTCCCAGACTTGTTCTGTGTGGGCTGGAGGTCTGAGATTGCCTTTTGCTCCTTCATCTTGTCATTCTCCTGGGTTCCTTTCAATAAGGTGGTTGTGGGGTCCCAGGCACTTCCCACATTGGCTGCCCCTCTGAGGTGTAGGGGAATGGGACAGGCACCTGGATTTCTCTGACCACAGGTTTACCGGGAGGTAGCAGGGTGTGGGGCAGGCTTCTCCAGACCTGTGCAGCTACACTGGGGCTTCCCTGATGGCCAGGGGTGCATGGTGGTGAGGCTACTTCTCTCAGCTTGTGTGTCTACACTGGGACTCCCATGATGGTGGCAGGCACACAGGGGTGTGTTTGTCTGATTCTCCCAGTGGGTGATGGCTGCCCAAAGGAAGCAAGGGCCTCCAATGGTAGCCTGCAGGTGCACGGGGCTTACCTGGCTGCATGTCCCTGCTCCCACTGGCTGCCAACAGGAAGCAAGCTTTTTATTGTCGGTGGCTGGTAGGCAAAGGTGAATCTGCTGGTTCTCTCTACCCACACTGGCTGCCCACAGGAAGCACCTTCCAGTGGCAGGGACCGGCAGGTGGAGGCAGATCTGCTGGTTCTCTCTGCCTGTGCTGGCTGCCCATGGGAAGCACCTTCCATGGTGGGGCCCAGCAGGTGGAAGCAGATCTTGACTTTTTAATTTTCTACATAGTATTCTATGAATTTTCTGTATGGATTATTAAAATCCTATGGGGAGACCTGGCTCATAGAGAACAAAAAAAATTTCTCTTTTTACATAAGAAACATGGGTATACATGTAGCACATAAGTAGTTACACAATGTATTTGAGGTATTAATATTTCACTAGGAGCATGAAAGATCTTAGGAAAAATATGTCTAAAAAGATTTCTCCATGGTAGGAGTGGGAATATGATACAGTTGAATTTAAAAAGAATACCGCTTTATTCATTCAAAAGTTGTTACTAAACCACAGGAGAGGGAGGGAAATAAGCTTTACTTTATAAAGGAGGGAAATAGCTACATATATTATTGGAAATTCTGTAAAAACATTGTTTTTCTCTTTAAAATCATCATTTTGTTATTTTTTCTGTCAATAGTTTGCATCTATATTTACTTGTTAGTTTGGATCTTCTAAAGAAACCCAATGCCAAGATTAGGCACACAAAAAATTTATCAGATGATTACCTATAAAAGGTAAAGAACAGGGATCAAAGGAAGAGAAGAGAACTTTCAGACTATGGTGGAAATCTACCTGTGAAGGATAAAGGAAGTGGAATAGTTCTGGATAGGAATTCTCACTCTGAAGACAGTTCTAAGAATAATTGAGCCCTACTGATGAGGAGTCCCCATGTCAAACTATCCCATTAAAGCAGTACTGCATTTCACAGAAGACTTGAATTACAAATCCTAGTCTATGCAGCCATTGCCTATAGAAATCATTGAGTAACCATGGCCCTGGCACAACTCAGGGATGGTTTCTAAATGACAACAGCTAGGGGTATCAGTTAATTATGTTCCCTGAAGCAAGAGATCTAAGCAGTAGATTTTCATATCCACCACAGTCCCTAATTTTAGCTTTATTAAACTATGAGAAGTTATTTGAGACTATTAACTAATTCTTTTCACATTCCACTGCTCAATTTAAAAAGGGATATTCAGCTCTCATTTGGCATAATAACAGGCAATGGCCTGAATTTGGCACATCTGATTTAGAAATTCTTCATGACCTTAATAACTACCTGAAGAAAAAAGGCAAGTGGCAGGAATTCCCTTATACCTAAGTTTTCTTTGCTTTCCACTCTTGGTCCTCTCTCTGGCGAACTTGCTTTGCCCACAAAACACTCTTGCTGGAGGACAAACATACACTTGACTCTTTAGACTCTTTAACCCTGACACAACAGATAAGCCTTACTATACTGACTTCCTTCCTACCTGTCTTAAGCCAGTGCCATCTCCTAACTTCAGATGTAGCCCAGGGAGCTGTAGAAATAATTCAACTTTCTGCCCCTTCTTTTTCCCTCCCTGCCAGTTACTTGTTCCAGTGTGACTCCTGCAACTACTTCAATTCTTCCACTACCAGCCAAAAATGCAAAATAAAAATTCTAGGCCTAGGGCACCAAAAATTAATAAATTTACTTTTGACTTTCAATTTAAAATGGGTATTTTTGTTTAATTGAGATGTTTAAAACATTTCTTGGGGAAATTTGTAACAATACAGATTTGATTTGCTGCTTCAGATAAGGGCCCAAGGCTGACTTGGAGAGGTGACAACCAGTCGAATTTACAAACGTTAACAATCCAAGACCAGTGTGGTAGAGGGGCAGAAAGACACTTTAGAATCCAAGGAGCAGTAGCCAAGTCTGTTATGAAAAGGATACAGTAAGCAGGACAGAGAAGAGATATGGAAGAAAGCTATACATATAGAACTATATTTTTGATATGAAAGAATTTTGCATGAAAATATTTGCCCTGTCAACAAAGAAAAAAGAAAGATAGCAGCAGAACTCAAAGGCCCCAATAAGTCAAAAGTGTTTGTGGAGGATAGAGTTTATAGAAAGAAATATGTCTGCTCTAAGTAAGATTGAAAAAAGAGAAAGGTTTAAGCATGGAGATATATTTCTGATATGAGAGTATTTTGTATTTGCCCTATCAAGATAGAAAAAAAAAAAAGACAATAATGCAAAGACTAGAAGGCTCAAGTATGTTGAGAAATGGTTTGTGGAAGATGCAGTTCACTTTATAGAAAGAAATATGTATGGTCTTGTTTTGTTTTAGCCCAGGCTGTTTCCTCTAAAAAGCGTATGGTGTCATGATTGATATGCCAATGTATTATATTACCCCGATTGCAAACTTACTCTACAAAGTTTTATAATTGTTATCTGGTAACATTCTGTAAGAGTTCAACTTCCAACTCAACCATGATTGATAAGAAAATAACAGTTTCCTGGTCATATGATATATTTAAAGTTGCTTGATATCTACATAAAATTAAGCTCCCATTGCAATAATGATTTAACTGATCTCAATGTTCAACAACTGAGGTTTGGAGATCAAAGTTAAAAATATAGTTGGTCTAAGAGGACGGTCAATATTTTGACTCTGGCTCTCTAAAGCCAACAAGGACCAAGGGCATGTGGAGACCTTTCTACATGACCCTATAACTTTGGTAAGTCCCCCAACTTCCTGAACTGGGAGATTGTTGGACCCTAGAAGACAGGAGTAAACAAATATGCAGTGTGCTAAAAAGGAGAATCACTAGCCAAGCTTCCATATGAAGCCACACCGTTGAACAAGACTGTGACCCATTCTGGTGGCTAAATTGAAGGAAGAACACAAGGGTAGAAAAGTAAGGGCTGAAGAGCCTTATCTGACCTTGTTAGATAGCAAGAGGCTAATTTTGACTGACACAGGTCTCATTTTAACTTGGTCTTGAACACAGTGCAGGAAAGTATAGTGCAAAATATACTGAAGTAATAATAATATATATAAGATATAAAAAAAGGGACTCCAAACACTGATTTCTGCTGACAGTTTTGTGTTACACTTATAGACATTTCTAGGAACCACCTGATTACAATTGCTATTCCAATTCCTTAAGAATAGTGTCTGGATGTGGGTCCTTTCCCAGTTTGCCTTTCCATTCTAGTGTTCATGCCTTAGTCATACTTGC
>RJWT010018832.1:0-18602 GCA_004365215.1 Cuniculus paca
CACTGGAGGAAGAAAAGGCTTATGGACACAGAGATCTTAAACAAAAGCACAAACAACCCAGGTGCCTATAGGTTGTCAATGGAGACTTAGCAATGACTAGAAAAAGCCACAGAATGACCCCAGCAAGGTCAAGACTAAGACATTCTGAGCTCTTGGAACTTCTATCTGGAGAAATTTATTCACAGGAAGAGGGAGGCAAAAAATAGGTGAACATACAGTGTCTAAGATCCATGGAACGAAGGCCACACCTTGTCTGCACCATATGTGTTGCTTTCACTTCTGCATTCCATCAATTCGTGCCTTGATCATATTTACTCCATTAGCATAAATAGATGGTCTGGGCTGAAAATCTTTAACAGGTAAAGACTCTTACATGCACTGTCAGGTAGCAAAAAAATACGCAGTAAATAGTGAACATTGACTCTTCAGACAATGTTTCTACTGTCAAAAATCATATTTTCCAGTGCCATTCATTCTGCTTTATTTTACAGCTGGCCTCATAAAATAAAGAGAAAATCCTGTCTTCAGTGCTAGGAATTATAAAGGGGGTGGACCATGAAGTAGATACCCAAAGAGTTTCCCCAAGAATCAAAGACTAGGAAAAAATCCTAGCCCTCTCTCCCTCCCTCCTTCTCTCTCTGTCTCTGTCTCTGTCTCTCTCTCTCTCTTGCTCTCTCTCTCATTAGAAGAGTGGTTGCTCTTAGCACAAACAACTGCAAGTAAAAAAGTTTGAGGTGGATATTCGGGCAAATGTATCACCTGATTATCCCCTATATAATACAAAATTATCCTCTGTGCAATACAAAATTACCTTGCTTCATGATTATCTAGGTCCTTCACGAGAGAAAGCTTTCATGCAAACTGTTAAGGAAACCACGATGACAAAATATATTCAAGCCTGAGTAGAGATCCTAGATACGTCCATGTTTATAAGACTTGAATTATAAGATAAAAATAAAAAATAAGACTCTCTCTATATGTATTATGCCCATTTAGCTAACGCTCTGCAAGAGTCATGATCAGAATTATTCATTTCATGACACAGTAAAACTCCTTTATTCATCTTTTGAAAGTATCTTTGGAACAGCCAACACAGCCAAATACTTTCTTCTGTGTGCCCTGAATTTATAAGAGAAAAGGTATTGATAAGAATAGAGTTGAAAGTCAAACATATACATGTTTTAATACCGACAATGAATGAAATCTACTTAGAATGAATCTGAGTTGAAATCTGTAACATTGTTAAAAATGAATTAAAAAGAAATATGTCTGTAAAATTTTCATAATTTAGTTCTTCTATATACACAATGTAAGACTGGGTTGCTTAGGCATAATAATTCTTTGTAAATTTTCAGCATTTGAATTTTAACACTGGTGTATCATGCTTGGTCCATTCTTGGTTTCCTGTCTAATTTAAAGTGGACTCTTTACTGAATAGCAAAAATAAAAAATATAGACATGACTTTTATTAAACAATAAAATATATCAATATTTAAAACTTTGTGAGTTTTTAAATGCTGTTTCTTTGAATTCAGTTAACTGAAACCAAAATAATATACTTCTGGGAAAGAAGTCAGAATCCATCTATAAAAAGGTCCTTGTTATGCCTAAGGAGAAAATATATTTTTCTTAGAACTTAATTAGAACATCAAACTCCGTAGATGTCTTCCCTGAAAGCAAATATGCATGTGAAATTTGTAAATGAAAAACAACTAAGGAAATGAAAAAAGTTGAAGCATAATGGCTTCTCACACAGAAAGCAGAATGGAGAGGGGGCAAGGTCATATCAATTAGTGTCTGAAACTGGAAAGGAGGAGGACTGAGGCATGTGAGGTTTTGTTGATTTGTTTTTCTATTTCCAAAGAAAGTGCAGGGAATTAACTTTGAAAGCCTGGCCTCTTTTCTGACATTAAGTTTTATTCTCTTTGGATCTTCAAAGAAGGTATTTGAGGAAGAAAATGATGGATAATGTGAGCTAATATTGTTGAATTGGTAGGCATCATTTTAAAAAATGAAAATGTAGCTTTTCCTGATTGCAAAGGATATTATTCAACTGAATTTTTTTCTGTAGTTCAGGTCTTTCCCATTGAATATGACTAATTATAAATCAACTCTTTTTGTCTTCATTAGCTACCTGAAATTAAAATTCTGAAAGTTCATTCTCTCACGAAAGTAGAATAAACCCTGAACAGCACAGGCTAAGATCTAAGAATTGCCCCTTCACATAGTTGTCTTACTTACTTTTCTCTCATTGCTGGCACAAAATACTCAACATCCAGAGTTAAAGAGGGAACAGTTTCATTAGCTCAGAATTTGTGGTTTCAGTCCATGTTATCTGGCTTCAAGGCAGGGTGGCTCATGGCAGAGGGGCAACAGTTCGTGGTGGAAAAAGACAGCAAAACTAGCAAGAGAGGAGGAAGAGTCAAGCCTCCTTCTGTCCCTTGTATTGTGTGTAGCCTACTGGGATTGGGTGATACCAATCCAATTAGTGGACGGATCCAGCAATCACCCAGCCTTAATTCCAGCACTCCTAAGCCCAGCACTGCACTAAAATCAATCGCACACTTGAGATTCAGCTATCTCTGAAAAACCTGCCCCTCATGACTGCATGAGGCTTGGGGAGAACATCTAGACACAAACCATAACAATAGTTTTGCTGTCCTTTCATGGGTGTATCACTGTCATAACCATCTTGAAAATATTTTGAAGATCTTTTAAGCAACAGAGGTCAAGGAATACGAAAGAACAGAAATTTTGGATTTTTAAAACAATTATTAGCAATTTAAGAAGAGAAATATACACTGCTTTTTTAGAAAGGATGTGATAAATAAAAGGTTACAATGTGTATACACAAGAGTGAAAAGGAAAAAAAAAAGCTAAGGTGGAAAAATCCTTTCTGTTGATTTAAGCAGGGAGATGAGACATAAAACGAGGACTCAAGAAACTAACAGCAATAGAATTCAATTTGGACCCAATGCTGGTTATTGATTCACAAGCAAACCTCAGTCCTGAGTTCTGGCTGATGGCAGCGAGATAAGTCCAGTGAAATTCAGCTTTGCTGGATACATGCACCAGGACTTTTTCATGAAAAGGAGCATTTGTGAAGTGCTGTTATTCTGTTCTAAGACATGCAAGTCAAATAAATAAACATCGAATACAATATGAGAGGAGGGAAAGGTCTGCATGTCTTCTATTTTTCACTAAATTTAACCATATTTATATTGCACCTGTAATTTTACAGCACCGAGGCTGCACATAGAGAGTAAATGTGTATTTCAAGAAGCTCTGACCTCAGGCGGAGTCACTGCCTTTCAAGTCCAGGCTGAAGCGCACTGGGAGCAAACTTGAGACTGTAAGTTCTCACCCCCCAGGAGCAGTAATAGCATGGACTGCACAGAGTGGCCAGAGGACGCAGCCAGGTCACGCAGGGGTTCTGGTACCAATACTTAGCTCTTTTTAGTTTTCAGTAAAAAACAGCTATGCTATATGTATTTTTATCTAGAACTCTAAATGTAGTTTTGAATGTACTGGTCAGTTATGGGCAAATGTCATTTATTTTCTAGGCCTTATTTATTTTAGGGCTATTTTCAACTTTGTGAAATTGTGGGCAGTAAGAACATTGTTACAGATACTCTTGTAATTAAAGATCTTGTCATCAAGAATCTCTATCTGTCTCTCTCTGTCTCTGTCTCTCTCTCTGTCTCTGTCTCTCTGTCTTCTCTGTTGCTGTCTGTCTTCTCTCTGTGTCTCTCTGTCTCTGTCTCTGTCTCTCTGTCCGTGTCTCTGTCTCTCTCTTACACACACACACACACACACACACACAAACACACTCACCCTCCCCCCAAAGAACAGCTCAAGTATTAAGATGAAGAGTTTAGTACCTTCTCTTTGGAGATCTAACAAACAGTGAAAACGCCATCACTGCAGCAAAACCTGACTGAGGGCTTTGTGTTTGACTGTGAGGTATAAAGTCATTGTCTATACTTAACCTCTCAGGGAAGCAGTAGATCAGATGCATGATTACAGAACAGAGAATGTCCAGCTGTTTTCTACTTTAGTGAGTAGAATTAAATGGTTGACAATTTCAGCACAAGAATCGGTACTTAAATACAAAGAACAACTTTCAGACTTCACAAACACTGAAGGATAATTGAATATTACGCCAGGAGGTAGACTAAGGAGTGACTGCGTTCCAGTGAAGTGGAGCTGAAGAAAACACCACGGAGAACAGGAGGCTCATGGAATTGTGCAGGGTAGAGGCAATGTTGACAAATTTAAAATAATCATTGCAGACAAGTCATGAGGTTGGACTCTGTGTTAACTTTCTATTAGCCACAACTACGGATGCTGGCTCATAAAGTTGAAACTTGCAATCCAAGATCCTAGAGACCCAGCTCTGACCACAGGCTGGTGCTGGAGGGCAACAGGGAAGCATGTGGTAGAGCAAGAAAGCCAAACAGAAAGACTAGATGCGTCTGGAATCCCTACCTTGGGAATTTCTCTTCAGTGTCCTAAGAACCTCCCACAAGGGCCCATCTGCCAACGATCCCACACCTTGCGAAAGCTCCACTGGGAAACTAAGCCTCCAACGCAAGGCTACTTGGAAAACTGTCAACATCCAAGCTACAACACTCTGTCCCTGGGTTCCAAAGCATCATCTTGAATTTGCAATACACTTGAATTTGCAATACACATTTGAAATACACTGATTCCATGTAAGGGAAGCAGTACCCAAGAAAACCAGCCCAGGGACCACATAGCATACCACCATATGTGACCCACATGCAGACATCTGGGAGCATTCTCTACTCATCTGCTAGGTATTTCTTGGCCTTATGTACCAAGACTAAAGGTCAAAAGGCCACATCTTTCAAAAGTTTCACCACCTCTCAATAGTATCGCACTGAGGACCAATCTTTAACCAGGTGAATGTTTGGGGGATGTTCAGTATCCAGCTGAGCAGTATTCAGATGAGGATTGCTGCAAGAATGGCAATAATTTATGCTGTGTACTGATTTATATCTAAGTGTCTAGGGCATAATTAGGTGTAATTTGACAGCAGGGTGTCCCTTGGCCTTCCCTAATCACTTTCTCTAAAATTATAACCCACTTCGTGTTTCCCTTGAGAATTCACACTAACATGCCCTTCATGATAATCATTTGCAATATTGACTTGGTGCTTCCTTTGCAAAAGTGTAAGCTCCATGTGACCAAGGAGTTTTAATTCTTTGTATTATTTTTCTAATTTTGCTACTCCTTGAACAATGCTGAGATATTTTGTTCATTCCTAGATAGTGTCCCTTCCCTGCACCCCATGGCTCAAGGACCCCTGCTTCTGAATTCCTTCAGATATGATTTATCCACATGTGACACGAAATCTGCAAGGTCAGGTGTATGAGCCTGATGAGAATTTTAACCTCAACTTTCTAAGCCATGCTCTGCACACCCTCACCTAAGGGTTCTTGACTGCCATGGTCTTGGGCTGCCTTCCAGGCCTTGAGGTGTCTCTGTGGTTGCAGGGAAGGGAGATGTTGGTCCAGAACGAAGACGGAGTCCTCTGCCAGACCTGTATCTATAGGTAGCTTTCCCGTTGCCCGTCTCACTCTTAGTAACTCACTCAGAACAATCGGGTTAAATGAATTATGCTGCTAAATATCACATACATATTTCAATTAAAAACAACAGTAAATTATTTAGCAGCAGGGCAGTCCTTGATCCTTTCTGATGTCACTGCCTATTTAATGTTACAATCTGCTTTATTATTTTCTAAGTAAATTTGAAGAGGTAAAACTGGAAACTTAGAGC
Source organism: Cuniculus paca (assembly GCA_004365215.1). Classification (NCBI taxonomy): domain Eukaryota; kingdom Metazoa; phylum Chordata; class Mammalia; order Rodentia; family Cuniculidae; genus Cuniculus; species Cuniculus paca. The sequence continues at coordinate 5,806 of RJWT010018832.1, forward strand.
ATGGATGTGTTGGACACAGGGTACTAAGTTGTCTTCTTTGCTTCTTTAGGATATTAAAATTAAAGATAAGATGTCTGATGGGAATGAGTGATAGTATGCATCTCCGGATGGGTCCTTCAGGTCTCAGCCTTCCCCCAGGGCCTGCGCTCTGAATCAGTGCACTTCGATTCCGAGTTGAGGCCTCTTTGCGAAAAGGGCGGAGCTTATTGGCTGAGTAGAGAACAGCCAACAAAATGTTTTCTAGCGATAGCCAAAATAGTCCCATTATGTGCTTAGCTTAACCCTGAAATAAGTAAAAATATCCCTTAAGATAGATGTGCCATACATAATGTTTATATTAGAAAAATATTAGAAAAATCTTCAAAAGTGTAAGAAGCAAGGCTGGAATGAAAGAAACAGCTGACTGCAAGCAGAAAGTGCCTGAAAGTACCTTGCTCATCTCTAGTCTGAGGCTTAACTGTATAGGCTTTGTCTTATTAGATGTCATCTCCATCAGATTCCTACCCAAAATATAAATCTGCTTTATACATCTGGCCTACTTTCCTATATTTTTTCTCTTCATTGAAGAGATAATTATTTTCATATACCGATTTACAAAATAACTACGTACAAGGATACAATACATATGAGAAAATATTTTTTGGAAAACTTACGAATTGCTGATTTGCCACTAAACAAAATAAAACAAACCCATGTGTTAGAATCAGGCACACATATTTTTCTAGGCCTACATGATGTGTAAAGGCTGCAAATTTTATTAGCTAACCAAAGCACTAATTGCTTACACTGCCGATGGACATCATTTAGAAATTTTCAAGTAAGGGCTGAAGGAAGTCAATATTTATTGAGGTTCTATTATGTGCAAAGAATTGAGATAATTCATTTTTATTTTGCATAAAATATCAAATTGATGAAAAGAGAAGAAACTTTGCTGAGTATAGTATGTTTTAGAAAATCCTAAATCTAAATTTTACTGTAAAACATAAGACATATCATCCTACTTCCTAAGAGCTTTTTATATTTCCATCTTCTCTCAAACACTCTTCTGGCAAGAAAACGAGTAGTTTTCAATGACTTCAAATCTTTCTTTAGAAAAGTATGACGACTGTATGCCTAAGACACATATGTAAATGAGTCTTGAAAAAGTAAGAGAACAAAAAGCTTCTTTTTTAATTTTATTTAAAGAGAAACTTATACAAAGATACAGAATTTCACAAACAAGATAATAGGATATTGACAATGATTACTATATTGCACATTGTTATCTTCAAAATTTTTAGTCAGATTACAAAATATATGCATGCATAATTGATCAAACAATGTAAGCACAAACCGTTTTCTTCTATGAACTAAGAGAAACAAGTAGTATAATTATCTTAGCTATCTTTTGTGCATATAAATGTATTTTTTTCCTTTTCCCTTCTTTCTTTTATTCTCTCACCCATCCCAGCTGTTCTTTGCTTTTGGATTGTTTCTTTCCCTTTCACAATACCTTTTGCAGATTTTCAGTCTTATTAACTTTTTCAGTTTTTTATGCTAGGGAGACAATATAGTGTTTACACATGTGGGTCTGGTTTATTTCCCCTATGAGTATGGACTATAGTTACATTCATTTACCTATAAAAGCCACAAATTTATCTTTTTTATAGCTGAGTAGTACTCCATTATGTAAAAATATCACATCTTTTTAATCCATTCCTCAATTGCTGGACATTTGGGTTGTTCACAAGATTTAGCTATAATAAATTGTGCAGCTTTAAACATGGGTGCACATATATCACTGTTATACTGTTATTTTTGCTGGGAAATGAGTACACAGGCAAGGATTGAGAAATTCTTTCTTTTGGAAGAAGTACTTACTATAAAGCCAAGCTTGGTACTCCCAGGAATCTAGTTGCTATCACTAGTTGAATTGTGTCATTAAATATTGAGGTTGAGCAATGCAGGACTATGAGAAAATATGTAAAATTTGTTTCTATGCAACTGTTAATACATGATATCTGGAGGAAAAAGCAAAATCATTATAACAAAAAAATTAGTAAATTTTACTTATGTATTGCTCACTTTATGTATATATTTACATTGCAGTAAAATGAGTAATAATTATAAGCATTCTTTCTTAGTAGAAAAGAATTTTGCTTATAGTACTAGAACATATTTTCTGCCAAATGTTTTTAAAAGGTTTTCTCATGAACAACATATAGTACATTGATGAATGCATTTTTCTAATGAATGCTTTTCAATTCATAAACATGGAACAAAATTTATAATTTTGTATGGAAGTCAAATTAGGGAGGCTCATTAAGTCTGCAGAACCAACACCAAATGTTGAATTATTCATCAGCTGTTTAACACATTTGCAAAAAATGCAAATTACTTTTATTATCAAGCTCATTTTTTTTTTGTTTTGTGAAAGGATTATATTTTTTCAATGTGAGACTCCAAAGTTTAATTGCAAAGTTACTAACATGAAGCTTTAGCTAATTAAATCAGCAGCGGGAACTTTATGCTGACACAAGGCTAGGTACTCAAATTGAGGGACTGTACCATTGCATTAAACACAGCACATCTATCACAGATGAACTCTTAGCCTATTTATATGATATGACAGCAATAGATTAGGAAAATGAATCTTCCCAGCCTTGTAAGCAACAGATACACAGCTGCTTTTTCTTCTAATAGCCTGATCTACAACTTTTGAAACAATCAGGATTTAAACAATGATGTCCTCAAACAGCACTAGAATATAATGGAATCTAAAGTTTCTTCTCAGTAAATTCATTAGTATCTCAGATCAGGATAAAGAAAAAGAACTTGCAGATGTGTGCATAAACATAAGTGGATTATACTGCAAAATCAATAAATTTCAAGGAATTCAGGAAATCTTAAATCTTACTAAATGGAAGTAACAAATAAGATATTCTGTTATCCATTATGTTTTAAGAGAATTATAAAAAATCTGAATACTTTTCTGACAGTTCATTTTAGTAAATAACATTTATACATTTTTCCACATATATTGTCTCATATTTCTTTCTGTCCACTAAGACGAATACTAGAAATATAAATATGAAACAAGTGCTTGCTTGTAAGTCTCATGTTGCTAGAATTTTAGACAATGTTCCAAAGATAAAATTTATCAAGCATTAAATATGTGCTGCTTAATATTAAAATAACTAAGTACAGGGATGGAGATATAGCTCAGCGGCAACTGCCTGGCAAGCACAAAGTCTTGAGTTTGATTCCTGGTTCAAAAAAAAAAAATATATATATATATATAAAATTTAACAATCTTTACCTAATGAAGTTTTTGGAGTTACATATATTGTTTTGTCAAATTATTTCCTTGTGATTAATAAGAGAATAAAACGACTACACTGACTTTCTACACCATCATGCTCTTGACAAGTGAATGTCTTTAAATATATTTGTCAATGTATTTTGTGGAAATGACTAACTTCCTTTCAGGTGAGCTCTAACTACTACTCAATCTACTTCATTAGTATATAATCCAAAATACACAGTTCCAAGCAAGGACTAAAAGCATCAAGCTCTATTATTGTGCTACAAATAAAGTTATTTTATTTGTATACTAATTTCATTGTTAAAGACATAGTTTTTTATGGTATGGACTTGGAGAATAACATTAAAGTTTTGAAAACAGAAGTAATTTCAGTATAACAATAAGTTTGCCCTTTGCAATTCTGCATATGTTGATTTCTATGCTTTACAAAAATAGGATAGTGGAAAAAGTAATACATCAAAAAGGCTACCATGGAATTTAACATCATTCAATACCTTGAGGCATTCTTGCTATACCTAGAAAGTGCATTGTTCCCATTCTTGAAGTTTCAAAATGCCCCTCTGAGATATAAATAGCAATTCATTCAAGAAAAACTAATCTGTCAACTTACAACTACTTTATTAATTCTGGTTATAATCAAAAGTAAAAATAAAACATTCAAACATGTTCTGCGTGTTAACACATTCCTACAGCTTTCCAAGATCTCTCCAGCTCTTTGAGATATAATATGCATACTTCTCAGATTCACATAGTAAAAGATTTAGTATAGTATTGAAGTTGAAGCCTACTATATTGCATCTCAATTTTTAAATGCTACTGAATACCAGGAAAAAAATAAATAATATTCTATAAAATAGAGATTAAAAATAAATATTTAAAAATCTGTGATTGCCTAAAAATACATGCTAACTTTTTTCCTTATTATAAAGCATCATTTGTGAATAGCAAATGAAGAATTTTAAAAGTATGTTATTACCCATGTGATGAATTTCAGAACAATTAATTCTAAGGAAAGTTTGTTGTTCAGGTTTTTGGGAAAGCATTTTAAAAGAAGAGAGTGAAATAGCACCACTTCTGTTTTGAACTTTTACTCTGCTTTCTCCCAGTCAGCATCAAAGAGTGTCGGGAAGATTTCGCTGTAGGGGTAAAAGCAATTGCAGAAGATGGCTGAGTGCTTAGAATGCATTCCCCGACCTGGGGCTTCATGGTACCCTGGAGCCATAGTTTGAGGCCCAGGGTGATGTTCTCCAAACTTCTCATCCCATAAGCAAAATAACCTGTGCTACGATTTGGATCTGGATGACCCCAGGAGCCTTGAGAGCTCAGAAGGTTGATTTTTGGAAGATGATTGGATCATGGGTGGTGTACAGCTGATCTGCTGGGAGGAGGTGGGGGATGGTTAGAGAAGATCACTAGGGATGTGACCAGGAAGGGCCTTTCGCGTTCTCCAGCTCCTCCCTTCTTCCTCTGCTTTTTGTCAGCTACACCACCAGGCTCCTCTGCCTTATTATTTCTTCTTTAGCACCTGCTGAGCATGGACCGAAACAAGTGCCAAATAAACCTCTCCTCCTTTAATTTGTGGGTGTCTGGAAGATTTTCCCCAGCAACAGGGAAAGTGACAAGCATCCCCTGTCTTCCATTAAAGCCACAATTTCCTAAGTTTCTGATGTGCAACTAAATGCAATTTTAACTGAATACTAATTGTGTTATCCCAGCCATCATCATGAATCAATGTCTCTGAATTTCAGATTCTTCCTCTATAAAATAAGTATGATCACAGTGATTAGTTCAGGTTTTTTGGGGGGGAAGGGATTAAATTAGAAAAAAGTACACGTGTGAAGCACTCACTCAAATGCTTGTTACAGAATTTGCATTAATATTATTTGTTTTTTTGTGGTATTTAAAAGTGGAGTCTTTTTTCTTACATTTTCCTTTTTCTATTTTCTATTTCACACAACACAGTAGACAGATACTTGGTAGTGGAATGTTAAGGTAGGACTAGTTTGTATTATTACATCTCTATTTTCATTCTATACTCCAGAAATACATCTAATCAGGAAATACAGAATTTACAAGGCATGATGCGCCTCTGGTGTGTTGGGAAGAATACATAATCATGTGGTTAAAGTGACTGTTTTCTCTGACACTTGACCTGACTGCATAACCTCCAGAAGTCCCCGGAGTAAGCAACTTTTTCTACTTCAAAATACAAAACCATTACATCACCATTCTCAAGAAATCATAATTTAACAGTTACAACTTCCATTTGAGAATTCATGTGTCTTAAATGAATAATATTGTTATAATACTTTGATTTTTACAAGCTTCTGCACACAGGTAAAATTGGTATCATTTCAGGCCATAGCTGATAGTTTAATCAAACAAAAAATTAAGAAAATTATAGAGCTGAGGATCTACCTCAGCAGCCTAAGTGTCTGCCTGGTAAATGCTAGGTCATGAGTTCAATCCCCGGTGCCGCAAAAAAAAAAAAAAAAAAAAAGAAGTTCCCTTTGTCTAGCACAGAAAGGATAGATGTACAAGTATACTCTTATACATGCTTAGAACTACTCCTAAAGAGTTTACAAGAGCAGATTTTATTAAATATCAAAATATGAACAGCTACTTTGAAGAAAATGAGACATTATGGTAGCCATAGCTGATTTCATATCTTCAGGTTCTGAAGTACAATAATGCTTTTGTTCTTTGATTTGATTGGTTTAAGTCTGTTTTCTAGTACTTGATTGCAATATGTGAGAAGATAGGAACAGCTTTTTTGAAGAAAACAAAGGACATTAAGTTCGCCATTGTTGATTTCTTATTGTCTGATTTGAATGCCTGTAATGCTTTCACTCTTTTGTTTTAGCTGGTTTTGTATTATTTTCTTTTGCTTGAGTTTATTGTGAGTGAATGTATGAACTACCATTTCTGAGAAAACAAGACACTAGGGTAGCCATTGTTAATTTCCTGTTGTTTTGTTTTGAAGACCTGTATTGCTTGCATTGTTCTTTTCTAATCTGCTTTGTTGTGTTTTACTGTTTTGTTTTGTTTTGTTTTGTTTTTATTCTCTTTAAAAAGAAAAAAATATAAATGAAAATTTCTAATGACCTTCAGAGGGAAATTTAAGTAAGATCCAATAGAGCATATAAATTTCAAAAGCATTGATTTGTATGTTTTCTTTCATTGTCTAAACAATGGCATTTAAACTGAAATAACTAATGTATTCTGACTCAGTGTAGAATAAATTTATAAGATAAATACATTCATTTAAATTATATTTGTAAGTACAGAGTAGGTGGTATAAATAGATTTTTATAATACCCGTATGTAATATATCAATTTGTTCGGATAATTTAATTGAATTCCTTCAGTGAATTAACCATTGTTTCAGCTGTCTGTCTCTCACTGTCTCCCTCTCACTCTCTCTCTCTCTCTCACACACACACAATGTAAAAGCTAATTATCTACAATTCAGTAAAAAGTAAATTATCTTTTGATTATTTGGACAACTGGCTTCCATCTGTGATTTAAGAGTCTCATGATTTTCTCCTTGACAATTACTTCCAAACTATAAATTTTTGATGTGGGTAATTAGGCATTTCTTGTAAACATGTACTTTTTTTTTAACAAATGCTTATGAAAACCTCAAATCTGATGATTAGAGATTTCCTATATCCTCTAAATATGAAAGTACATTCAGAGTATAAATATATGAGGAAAAAATAAAATAAATATATGAGATTACAGATATAATGGACCTGAGTGAAATCTGACTTGAGAGATTAGATGGTATTTTTAGTGTGTGGTTAATTGGAAAAATGTACAAAGGAAATTGAGTTCTTTTTAGGTCAAGTAGATGTTCATTTATTTCACTCATTTAGAATTCTTCAGTAGGTAACAAGTTACAATGTTAGTCATTCTGGTAAATGCAGACATGGAGATTTTGAACTACACAAATGCAGTCTTCTTTCCCACCAAAATTGTAAACCTCCAGCCACTGGGATATTGTATAGAAAAAGAAAATAAAATCACTGAGAAATGCTGACAGGAAAAAAAAGGGAATAATTACAGGGGGTGGGGGCAGACATACAGAAAAGAGGTAAAGAAAGAAAAGGTGAAAACACTGAGGAAAGGTGGTGATTCGAAACATGATGTGTATTTGGAAGCAAACCCAATCAGAATGCTATGGGCTTTTTCTCTCTGAGTGCCCAATTTTCTGATCATGTGAGGGGCAGCATAGTGTACTTCTTTGAATATTTTGGGGATTGAATACAAAATAAACCTTGTGTCCTAATATAATATATGATAAAAGAAAAATTCATGCATTACAATTTCTAATATTTAGCAGATCCTATCGATCATGGGAATCATGGGGCTAAATCTGAACTGATAAAACAAGTAAAGACCAAGTCAGTGAAATAAGACAAAAATGTCAAATCAAATCAATATATTATTTAAAAATGCTAAACAATTTTACCCCAAGTGTTTACGTCAATTAAATACAGCAACCAACCAACCATGCAAAAAGAGAAGAAGAAACAGGTGAACTTGCAGTGTAGCTCAGTGGTAGAGTTCTTTCTCAGCATGCATGAAGTCCTAGGTTCAATCCACGGTGCTTAAAACAAGTTCTAAAGAGTTCTAAAATTGATGCAACTGTAATACTAATACATGCCTGCAATAATTCATGCCAGGGTTTGTATGTCAGAGTGAGGCCCTGCATACAATCCCCAGCACTGAAAAAAGGAGAGTGGGGGAGGAGAAATAATTCCCAATGATATTTAGCAAGAAGCATGTAGGGTCTTGATGAGAAATAAGAAAAATTAAATTATAAAGTGCTAAGAGATGCAGTCTTCCTTCATTCTTATCTTGCTTCATCCTTTTGCACTCTCTCTCTCCTTCTGTTTTTCTCATTTTTAAAAAATTATTTCACCCTTCCATAGTCTGGCTTCTTCTTGGTAATTTAAATTTAAAAAGATACAATGAAATATAACATCATCGAGACATAAAATGGTAAGGTGATCATCATTGGGATTTGGATATTAAATGTTGAAAGACTGGCCACCTGCAGACGGTGTCATTGGAGGTGGTGAAACTAGGGAGATCTAATTGGAATGTAAACTAGTAGATTCATTATGGAAAACTGTAGGTAGCTTCCTAAAATATTAAAAATAGAATTATCATATGATCCAGCAATCTCATTTTTTCATTTACCCAAAAGATAGTAATTTAGCTTTTTGAAGAGATATTTATACTAATACAGTCATTACAGTATTATTTGCAATAGTCAAGGTTTACGGTCTTACATTGTGTCAACTTGAAAAGTTGAGAAGTTTAACTAAGAGACTCAGCAGAGAGCAGGGACCCTTACTTTGTAAATATCCTCATCCTGTGTTAAGAGGAGGGCACAGAAGTGGTGTGAGTGTTATACCTGCCCTGGGGTTGGGGGGTAGCCTGTTTACAGTATAAGGGAGGAAAAGACGCTTGCTCTTTCAACCTTTTGCTCTGGCTGCTTTTTCTGGCTGCTGCCTTGAAGTGTTTCCCCTGTGCCACACCACCCTGCCTTGGAGCCAGCGTATTATGGACTGAAACCTCCACAAACTGTAAGCTAAATAAACCTTTCCTTCCTTAACTTTGTGTGCTGGCTATTTTGACTCAGCAATGAGAGAAAAGTAAATGGAGAACATTGAACTAAATGAAATAATACAAGCACAAAAAAACAAGTACTATGTTATCACTTATAAGTGAAATCTAGAACAGGAGAACTTAATAGACTAAAAGTGGTGGCATAGGGAAGTAAGGACATAATGGTCAAAGACTACAAACCTTCAGTTACACAGAAGGGTTCCATGGGTATCTTTTTATTTCTATTACACAACCATGTGAATATCATTAAAACAAGGTATTGTATAGTTTAACATTTCTCAGAGAAAAATTTCAAATATGGTATTACAAAACATGTTCAATATTTGATATGATGTCTTTATTGTACACTTGATGTATTCACATTGTATTCATAACTCCAAACATGACTTTGCATTCTGTAAACATGTACATTTGAAAGTTATCAATTTACAGTACAAATAAAACAAATAGAAAAATTACATGTTTAAAAAAACAAAAACAAAGGAAGAGAGAACCTCTGTCTCCCGAGCCTGTGAGAGTGTAGAAGCCTCACTGTCAGAAATGCTTCCAAGGAAAAGCACCAAACTGCACACAAGGACCACACTGCTTACATCCTCCTGCCCCTTTCACTCCTTCACCAGTGTGCTAAAATACTACAGTCTTGTGTTTCAGGCAGTATGAACATCCTTTTGTAAGGTTCTGTTTCCCTGACTCGTGTAATGTTTAATGTGATCTTTCCTTGATGGTAATTTCATTACTTCCTGACAGCCTAAGCATTATTTATTCTCTAAATGGAAAAGTGTTTGTGTATTTTCTAAGTCACATACACATGCACACATGGTGCACATGTACACTGGAAAAAGCAAAGAGGTGTAAGAAGAAATGAAGGGCAAAGTTTCTACTCGTGGTGTTTAAATATGTTTGGCACTACCCGTAAAGATACAAAAATTATTTTTTCCTCAATGGTTACCCCATTAAGTTAGGAGATGAAATAATGAGTTTCTGATTTTGTACTGAAAGTTTTATGAAAACTATCAACAAATTTCAATTTCTGTACCTAGGAGGACACATTAAGTTTTCTCTGAGTACCTAAAGTATCAGAATTGAACAGATTCAAAAACAGAGAAAACCTAGAATTCCTATTTAGTATGATGATAAACAACTGTAAATTAATAATAAAAGTTGTTGTTGAATACTTACCTTGAGAATGCTATGACAGATTCCTCAAGTGTGGCTTTAAAAAGTAACACCACCCAAAAGGTATGGGAAGCCATGATTATTATAAATATGTAAACAAGCTTCAAATCATTTAGAACTGGGCAAAGTATTAGTGATTTGCAAAGCTGGAACATAAGCCCAGGCAACAGTGGATAGCTAAGGTAGAAGTTAGTATAGCAGCTTTTCAGTTCATATAAAAACCACAAAGGAAAGTATTTAGATTTTTATGTGCTGCAAGAGTGGAAAGAACATATCTATTTATTATTCATCTTTAACATATCTTCTGGAACCCAAATAAAGAATTTTACAGTTTTCCTCTTGGGTTTAAGCACTTGCAAATAAGTGCTAACATCTAAGATGGGATATTCTTAAGTTCAGTTGCATCTTTATTTTTGAAAAGAAAAACAAAAAGATAAGAAAAAAACATTTTTGTACATGACATTTTGAGAAAGAGAATATTTATCTTTAGATAATATAAAATTATTTTGCAGACGATAATTTTAAGAACTACCCTGTGTAAGTTATAAATAAGTGGGGACTGAGGATATTTTCATCTGAGATCCTTGATACAGAACAAGCTTCCATTTCCACAGTTTCTGGGATTCAACTATCAGCTTTGTTTACAGCTTTTGTTTGCCACCATCGCTGTAGAGAGACGACTGCAGCTGGTGTTGATGAAAGGTGGAAAAAATTGGTGATCCATGGTATGTGCATTGTCAAAACAGAAATGCAATCCTTCCTTTCCCCTCTGCATGGAGCAGGTCTATATTTGCGCAAAGGATATGGCAAAGTAGGATTGTGACTAGTCTTCCTCACAATAAAATTTCCTCTGTATTCCAGAAGTGAATATAAACTAAACTGTGTATTCTAGAGTTGCAGTTTACAAATAAAGGATAAAATTGAAGAAGTGTAAAGTCTGAGCTAGCAAATCTAACCCACATGTGGTATTTCACATATATTTATAAGAATACAAGTAAGATTTTTATAAAGTTGTAGAAGTTGAAAAAGTAAGTATATTGGAAATAATTTAAACTGACAGTAAATCTTGCTATATGCTAGTGTAAGCAGAATAGGTGCAAGGGTCTCACATCCTAAGACTATTACTACTCCTACGTTATCACCATACTATATCACTCCTGGATATAGTTGATAAGTTTTTTCCAATGGTTGTTTTATGTTCAATTTATATAAAATTTTCTAGAGTCCAGGGTGAAAATACAAATAACTGTTCCCACTAAGTAGTACGCAAATGCAACACAGCAATGCACAATTTGACAGAAATTTACATGGAAAGAGTGACACAAATAAAGGAAGTGGAAATATGTCCTTCTGACAGGAAACTATGAGATTAGATAAAGTAATCACACTTTATGGTTTCTTTATATCAACAGATGGACAAAGTCATCACAAGTCTAGTGAAACCAGAAGCTATGAAGATAATTAACAACTGTTACTTCTCAAGAAATTAAAAAGAACCGAACTCCAAAAATCTTAGCAAAGATAAATAAAACAAGTACTTTTGTAAGGTAATTTTGTATGTTTTAATAGACTAAGACATACAATGAAGTTGCTTTATTTACACTTCAAAAGGCCTATTAATTTTCTTTGAGTTTACACCATGTACATTTCACACCTGGATTAAGAAACTTTGCTTCCTTTTGTGAACTTAAACTACATGTCAGAATTATTTATAATATAACCCTGGAGAAAAGCACACATTTTAATTTAGAGTCAGCATTTCAATCCAATTTAATTGTTGTGATAAACCCAACATTTGGGCAGGAAAATTAAAAGATACCAATTTTTATGATATGCACATGCCTTTCTTAGGGTGTAGAGGGTGGGATAATATATTCACTAAACAAAATCCCCGAAAGATTGTCTGGAGAAGGAGAACAAGGTTACTTTCAAATTTGCTTTGAGCACAAGCTCACGTAGCATGCAAAACATAAAGGAGGCCACTGTCTTGTATATGATGAATCACTAACTGTTACAGCAGAAATGTTCATGTCATCTATCTGGGATCACCTGCATTCATCTCTCAGCACCAGCTCCATGACTGCATGCCTTTCTTAAACGAAGTATCAGTTTTTAAATCATAAGTGGCACACATACAGAATTGGCATAGTAAAATTACTGCTTATCAAGTTACCCAGTACTAGTCACAGTGACTTTTGTTAAGTATGTTTGTCAAGATGCTTATGTGATTCCTCCCACTACCCTTTCTACACAGCACGCAATGTGTCTGCTAAGTACAGCTTGCAAATATAGGGAAAGCATATTAATTTCAAAAGGCCATGAAGGCTTGGTGCGTCACAAGTCAACTGCACCTGTATCTGGTTGTGCTGGTTTAGTTACATGTTTGTGAATCTGACGCTACCTGTCGAAGGGTCGGAGTCAGCAGCTCTGCCTGTAATCTCAGAGTTTTGAGGCAGTCACTTCTCACTCCAAGAAGGGGAGCTTGAAGCATCAAGTGGTGGCAGAGTCTCTAAACTTGGATCTTTCATGTACGAGACAATCATTAATGTTATGAGTTCCAGAGTCTTTTTCAATTATTTCCATACCTGATGGAACCATTTTTTTTTCTTGCAGAAGCTCAATCTGCTTGATCTTTGGACAACGTAAGTGGCAAGATTGCTTTTTTTTTTTCTTATTT
>RJWT010018833.1:0-18684 GCA_004365215.1 Cuniculus paca
CAATGGAAAGTTGACGAACACAATGCCCATAAGCAAAGCTACACTGGCCACATCTTTCTCTTTGCTGCAGTAAAGTCTGGAAAGAAAACTATTGTTTCTAAAACCAGGTGTTGAACAAAATGAATAGCTGAACCTTATCATCAGACTTTCTAAATTCAAAAGTCTATCGGAGCAGAACAAGCAGAAAAATCTCAAAAATCTTAGTATTTTTTTTCCATAGTAATATGTACAGTTCTCAATTCATGAAGAAATATGTTGTCTCAATTCTTTGAAATCCTCTTGGGTTACTTTTTACTTTCTCATGGCTGAGACTATGAGTATGAGTACCCGTACAATGGTTAGGAGAATGCTAACTGGTATCCCGCCTCAAAACTTGCAAGGTAAGCAGGAGTGGTGGGAATTATATTGAACTGGAGAGCTTCTGCGACATTTATGTTGTGAGCTGTAACTTAGTTCCAGCCACTTGTTAATGTTGAGACATGAAGCCCTAGTTGGTCAAATCTGTTGCTTGGCAAAAGGAACTAGAAATTTCTACAGGGGATAATGCATGATTAGCTTCACCAACTAAAGCCAAATTCTTTTCTTCAAACTATCTTTGCGGTCTTAATTACATCCAAGCTAGATTTTGTTCTACCAATAATTTCCTATCTCAGATATTCAATCTTTTGTAATGGGCTCCATCATCTATGCCTACAAAAATGCTATTCTCTTTCCTCACTAAATATTTCCTATGCCCAACTATAAAACTGCCTTGAACTCAAAACTGTCATCTTCCAGTGCCAACTGTTACTCCTCCATACTTTGCAATATAATGTCCAGTTAAACTGTTTCCCAGTTGTTATTAGTGACCCCAAGTTGCCAGATCAAGGGCATTTTTCTCATTGTCTATGTACTCTAAAGAAATCTACCTTGCTGATCACCACCTTGCTTTTGGACTTCACCTCATACTTTAAGATTAAATATTAATTTTACAAAACTCCTAAAAACTAAACGAGAGATAGATTTAAAAGTCGTATTTGTTCTTTGGGTGCTGTTATGGGTTAGATCTGCAGTGTCCCCCCCAAAACCTCACATGTTCAGAGGCTTACGAAAGGTGACTGGATCATCGTGGTTGCTGTGCTCATCGGGAGCTTCATCCGCTAAGAAGCTCGGCAGCTGAGTGTGCTGTGGGCCTGGCTGGAGGCAGAGTGCTGGGTATGCAAGCTGGAAGGGGTTAGCTTCCTCCTGGCTCTTCTTTCTGCTCTTTGCTTCCTGGCTCCCAGGACACCGCAGCTGTGCTTTCCCCCATCGGCTCTTCCTGCCTTGGAGCCCACTGACTATAGACACTGAATCTTCTAAAAACCATGAGCCAAAATAAACCCTCTCTTCCTTTAAATTGTGGGTGTCAGGTATTTTGTCTCAGTGATTAGAAAATGACAAAGATAGATGCGAAGACATCTATCCAACACGGAATGGTGCTAAGTGGAAAACTCAAGCACAACTTTAATAAACATATAAATGTGACTCTCATGTTATCAAGTATCCAAACTAAATTTCCAGCTCCATTATCTGGGGATTACCCAAATGAAAGATGCCCTGTGCTCTGAAGGACCCACTTCGCCCTGTGTGGCTGCACTTGTCTGATCCCCGGTCATCAACTAGAATTCTACCTGACCCTTGGCACCAACTCCATTTTTTCTTGAGGATGAGTCTCTGAGGGCCTCAGGATGACAGTCATCTCTATCTCTGCATCATCATAATCAGTATTGTTCATCAGATAACTGTGTTATATCACAGATCTATTGGATAGACAAAGAGTGATCAGAAAGACAGTGAATAAGTTTAAAAACTTATTACAGGCATGAGCAGCTATTTCAAAGATAGTAAGACATATATGGTAGCCATTTTGAATTTACTGTTGTCTTGTTTTATAGACTTTAATTGTATCCCTTGTTTTGTTTTTACTGTTTCTATTCTATTCTGTTCTGTTTGATTTTTACTGTGTCTGAAGGTATCTGCAGCTATTTTGAAGACAACAAAAGGCATTATGATAACTACTGTTGATTCTGTAATGTTGTGAAGAACTGTATCACTTACTCTGGTTTGTTCTGATTGGTTTTATTCTGTTTTATTTTCCTTGGTTTTATCATCTTTAAAATAAAATTTTTAAAAAAAACTTATTACAGTAAAAGACACATTGCCAAGAATGATGGGATGTAGTAAAGTGAGGGGAAGTATTTGACAATGTGGTTTTTACTGTAACCATTTTTTTTTAAATTTAAACATGCACTGCATTTTCTTTTCATCACACTTCTTATATATCCTCAGCATCTAATTCACAGAATGTAAGCCTCAAAGAAGGGGAAGCAGGTTCTATTGTCCATCTTGGAGAGCAGCAGAACCATGTGGTAATGACCGTGCATCTCACACCTCGTCATATCTGCACTCTCAGGCAGTCTCCTGCTGCACTGATGCTGGTTTGGCCAGATGTTTTGGCCAATGGGACAGTAGCAGATCAGATGCAAGCAGAAGCTTCAGAAGTGCTCACAGACTGGATACTGTGTTCTCTGCTGTTTTCCAGAACCCTGAGACTGCTGCCTGTATGGGCAGCTTACTAAAGAATGAAGCATCATGACCAAAACAAGTTTTCCCATCTGAGCTCCCCAAAACAACCAAATCCCAGCCGAGCTGCCAGACTGCAAAGGTCCACCATGCTGGCCCAGACCAGCATAAAGCTGACCACAGAATCATAAGAATGAATGCCTGCTGTTTTCAGTCATTAATGATTCTGGATTTGTAAGAACAGGTATGAGTTCATATACTTAGTTTGATACGAGGAACTAGTGGAAAGTTAACCTCTGTCTGATCGTAAATTTCTCTCAGATTTTCTCTACCCTAGAAATACAAATACTTCATGTTTCTGTCCAGGGCTTCTGGTTTGTTTTATAAAATGAAAATTCTGTACAGATGTGGATTTGAATCCAGGATGTATCATTTACTCCTCTTGGTTCTTAGGCAAATTCTCTACATTTTCTGGGCCTTAATTTTATTTTCATAAAACTTATAAAATATCATCAATTTCATGGTATTAGAGACAATGTATATCAGACACCAAATACAGTATCTGCCACATTTCTTCAATAATCAGGAGATATTATCATCATACATATAAATGTCAATCTTAAAAGGAAGAGGCTGAAGAAGTCTCTGAAGTTGTGTTTCTACACTATTATCTCTCACTACTGGAAGGAGAGAACTTGTCAGTATGTCTCAACAGGGCAAAGGCAGGAATTGCTGGAAGTGTGAAATGCAGGTAACTTTGTGCCTTGAATGATTTCTAGATATTTTTGCTGTTGTTCATAATGCCCCTTAGCATCTCTAAACTGGAAATTTTTCTCCCTACTACAAACTAGAAAGTTAAGCAGTAGGATTAATTATACTTAAGCCATTTGGTTAATATTTATTTGTGGCGGCTATGAGAATAACAAATCGTAAGAAAATATAACTGAACATTTATTGAGAAGCTTTGGACAAGTTGCAGTTGTCCAACTGGGTAGAAATATTTAGCACCAGTGGGATGCCTTCACATCCTCTCAAAACATATAGAATGGTTTTCAAAGCTATAGCATATGGAGAGCTTCTTGAATAATAGCCAAAGCACCTCGAATCCTTTGTGTCCAGCCTACTGAGTCGGCAAAATACAAAGGTTCATGTGACCCCCCCGCTGATCACCAGCCTGCTAATGCAAATATGCTCATTTAAGATAAAAGAATAAAATGATTTTGAACACAGCAACAAAAAGAAAGAAATCCTCTTCCATGACCAAGTGCTCACCTATATAGGTTCCACTGTTGTTACCAGCATATTCAGCATCCTCTGGATGGAGTGTAAAAGCATACAGAACAAAGCCAGGAAATAAAGCAGAACAGTTAGAAGCCCAGCCACAGATGCAAAAAATAAATCACTTAAAACAATCATGTAAAGCATAGCATACAACAGCCCTCACAGTGCATTCTTAAACATAAAACAGTATGTTTTATATTTAAGTTTCAGTATTTTGAAACAACATGCAGGATTATTTTCAACCTCCTTCAGAGGTTCCTTGATGCAGTTCAGAGAAAATGATAAAACATTTGTCTGAAATGCTTATGCTTACACAGGTAAAAAAATTATAATACAATTTATAATTGGATACTCAAAGTCAACTTACATTTGTAAATCAGGGCCTTTGATAGTATGTAAAATATAGTATAGTTTGGCTCACTGGATTAGACAAAAACAGTTTAGATTAAAATACATCCTTTCTATTAATAGTAGTTCCACGTTGGGAAAGAGTAAAGAGATATTTCTATTTTTATTTTAAAAATAAAACATTTAAAAGTAAACGATGTATTATTTTGGGGGGTAATTCCATGCATACTGGGCTACGCATGTTTTAAAAACTTATGGTGAGCAGTGGAGTACTTATTATTTTTGATCTTTAAAATTCACATGACCCAGCACTCAAGAGGCTGAGGCAGGAGGACTGTCATGAGTTTGAGGCAATCTGGGCTACAAAGTGAGTTCAAGGCCAGCCTGAACTACATAGAGACTTTGTCTCAAAAAGGCCAAAAAAAAAAAAAAAGTCTAGATGTTTCTCACATCCTTATTCAAAATAAGCCTGTCAATATATTTGAATAACATGACTTTCTTCATTCACTTATATTTGAGACTACTGAGATTATATTCTATATAATTCACATGAAGCCAAAAAAATAAAAATATATTTCTTTCTAAAACAAAGTCCAAAGTTTAGCAGCCTAGGTTTTGGTATTGAAGTCTCAGGATGGTAGCTTAAATGTACAACAGAATTCTCTTTCATAAACTGCTTGATGTGTTTGATATAATCCTACACTTACGTGCACTGAACATAATTACTAAACTATGCAGGGAAACTTTTATACGTATACCTTTAATTTCCTCTGAGAAGCACAAAGAAAATCAGAAAAGAAATGGTTAAACAGACAAAAAGTACAATTAAAATAAGAAGATATTACATACAAGAAAAAAAAAATCCACCTACCACACTCAACTGTTTCCTCATCTTAGAAAAGCCAAAGGGGGAAAAAAAAACACAAATGTATTTTAAACGTTTCAAAATTATGTAGTCAACAAGTAGCAGAATTTTAGACTGCACTGCGGGTTTAGTCTAAAAAGAATGTATAAATTTTATAAAAACAAAAGGTCATCATATAGCTTATTCAACAACCAAATGGGAAAAAATAATCAGAAAAAAATTCTCAGCAGTTTTTTGAAATATCTTGAATAAGGGAATTTTATTTATTTTCTTAGATTGGTTTTGTTTGTAAGTCAAGATGCTAAAGAAATTTCATAACAATCAAAATAAAGTTTTAGAAACAACAAATTTTGCACTTATTTTTAAAATGTCTAAATATGTAAATTTCCCAACAATGATGTATCAAATGAGTCAGCCAGAAAGTTTTATTTTTATTCTGCATATATTATTTGATGAAAGATATTTTTAAAAGGAATTCTAAACAGCTCTTAAATTGCTAATAGAACAGCAATTTAAAAGTTGAATTTGAATAGGAGATTCACTTTCAGTAAAGGGTAAGAAAAGTACTAGCAATGTATCAGAAGCAAATTGTAACCACAAGTCAAGGGAGAATATGTTTTGCAACATGATTTTTCAGAGCAAAGAGAACTAATTAGAACAGTTCTCCCTTCACTTATCACCCCATGCCACAGAATGGCACCCAAAGAAAATGATTCAAGGAAAGTGCTACTGTACTTTAGTTTTTAGATACTTATGGGTCTTCAAAGTGTTGGTTCTACTTGACCAGGATTAGCAAATGTGAAAAGCAAATCACTGTTCAGGCTCATGTTATGAGTTTGCCAAGTTTTTATTTATGCCTATTAGTATTTCTGGCACACCATGAGCATCTAACACAATGATCAGAAGACAAAAAGTGAACTATGTGTTATAGGTTACCCAAGCCAGGCATCTGGACATGATGGAAATAATATGAACAGCACCTACAACTGATCACTATGAATTTTATGTACTTGGCTATAAAGAGGATTATGAAACATATTATGTATATGATTTTGATAGTAATAACAAAATATATGGAATGAATTAAATATTGTGCCTTTGAATAAAGACTCAGTGTCATGGCAATCAGATGATGAAAGCCATATCACAGAAACAAACATAAAATTAAAACACCAATGCTAGTCCACAATAAAACACTCTAATTTTTATTACATAGACTATGCATATTTGCTACACTAAAAGACATGAATATGCTATAAAAATTCATAAAAAAAATTTCTTCACACAATTCTTAAGAAAGAAAGGAATGATATTTTCCAGCATGACAAAACCACACATACATCCAAAAGCAAGTTCATTACTGGACATCCAGGTGGCAAAACAAAGGAGCAGATTCCCTTAGAATTATTGAGTTTGAGAAAAGCGGAAAAACATACATAATTGATCTCAGAAGAGAACCAGGATGTTAACTGCAAGACTTTTCCTATGTGCAAGGCACTGTTCTAAGCACATGAATTACATCAAGGCATTTACAGTACTTCACCAACTCTATGTGACTAGTCCTACTACCACCACTTTACAGACAGGAAGGTATCTGTTGAGTGGCCCAGGCGGCCTGGTTCCAGATTCCTAGTGTTAACTACAATGCCATATTACCATACCAAAATAATTTTGTGAATTGTCAAGACTTGGGCTAAACTATAGAATCAGGGAAGAAGCCCTCCCATCTCCTGCCACCACCTCCCAATACTTCTTCCCTCTGCCCTTTCTCCACAGCTTCACCATGCCAGTATGTTTGTCCTGACACAGGTCCCTGGGGAGGGTCCACCCCTGTCCCTGACTTTATCAGAGTTCAGGGTCTATGAGCTTCAGGACTGAAAAGCAGGGGAAGAAAGCCATAAAGCCACAGAGGGGAGACAGTAAGGGGCCAAAGAGTTAGATGTGCTATCTCAGAGCAGTGCTGGACGGCACTCACAGGGAGCTAGGACAAGCAGGGCTCCACGCGGCAGGGCAGATCCTCATCTGCATATGACTCTGAGTGGCCCGCCTTCCACCTGACAGGTGAAGCAGTCTTGGCTCCACTGCTACAGTACTGCTCACATAGGCAAGGTGCAACAGCTTTCCTGTATCTCCCCTCACTGTCCTATTGCAGCGTCCCCTAAACTCCACGTTAATCCATGTCCAACCATTAACCAACTCTTAATTGCATGGCACTGGGACCACAGACAAAATCCAAGAGATGATATGGCTTAGCACCCTTTAAGCTACAAGAATCCATTCTGAGACTGCTTCAGAACCAACACCATCAGGTGTGCAAAGAGAATACAGTTTACTGAGACTAAAAGTCTCAACTGTCCAATCATGTGGCAATAAGATGAGAAATTTATGAGTTCATCTACATGTCTTTCCATGCAAACTTGGAGCCTTTGAGTCTTCCACAGTGAGTGTTAGTGTGCTATAGCTAGGACCTGGGTGTCCCCCAAAAGCGCACAGCACAAGCTTGGTCACCAGTGTAGTGCTGTGGTAAGAGGCAGGCCTGGCGGGAGGTCTTTCGGTCACTGGGGGCCAGAAGGAAATGGTGGGACCTGGATACCTTCCTCTTTCTCTCTTTTGTGTCCCAGCAATGAGATGAGGATTTTGCTTCTCTGTATGTTCCCAGTCATGATGTGCAGCCTGGTCACTAGCCAAATAAAGCAACAAGGCCAAATGGTCATGGATTGCAGCCTCCAAAATTGTGAGCCAAAATACACTTTTTCTTTTGATAAGCTGATTATCTCAGGTATTTGCTAAGGTAAAGGAAAAATAACATACAGGGAAAAATACCTTTACATATTTTCTAACACTTCTAGGTATCTTCCCAAAAGGGTTAAAGTCATCTTATTACAGTGATACTTGCATACCCATGTTTACAGCAGCACAATTCCACATTTATAGCAGCATATATATCCATCACCAGATGAATGGATAAAGAAAATGTGGTATTACATACAATCTGACATAAAGAAGGATAAATTTGAGACATTTGTGGCAAGGTGGACACACCTTGAGACCATAATGTTAAGTGAAATAAATCAGACATACAAGATTAAATATCACACGGTTTCTCTTACATGACAAATCTAAAATACAAAGAGCAAAATAAAAGAGAGATAATAGGAAGTAGGAAGACAGATCTTTCTCAAATGGAAAGCAGAACAATACATGGGGAGTGGGGAGGGAGAGGAGAGACAGAGGATGGAAAAGGGATGGAGATGAGTTATGTATGTGCATCAACTCCACACAAGGAATCCAAGCCTTATGACAGTCTGTACAAAAACCCCACCAATATTAAGAAAATGTTTGATCAAGTTTTATGCATACAAAACCAATTTTAACAACATATCTGGTTTTTTTTCAATTAAGTTTATGTATGAATGTACTACATAAACATTACTGAAGATGTCAGGAGAAGGAGTGTACTCAGTTTGAAAACCCTTATTACAACAACCTGCAGAGTCCTGTCATACATTATATTTTAAGTGTGTGGCCTTCAAGAATACAGGTGCCATGTACAGCGAATTCATACTTTTACTGGGTGTTAGTTTGGTTGAAGACTGTGATCTTAAATCCACAATGCTGCCTTTAATGAACCAGGTTATACCTTGCTTGAATGAACATCCTCCTTTCTGCATCTTCAAATGATAGCAATCACACTTGGTTAAAACAAATTTTAAAGTAAAATACTTCGGGTTTTTATGTTTTAGGTTTTAAAATATCAAAAGTTGTGAATTGTTTTTTCTTTTCTGACAAGAATTTCACAAGAGCCATTTTGAAAAAGAATATTTTCGAATAAAGATTATTCAATCTGCTAGAGTAAAATGTTTAGGTATTTAACAAACAAGGAAATTAACCACAGAATATAAAAATCATACTTGAATATTCTGTAGCAAAATACAGTATATGAACAAAATCTTTTTCTACAGTCTTTAGGAAAGCTATAGATAGTGGATGCAAATGTAAATTACATCCTACTGAAATTAAATTACTGTCTATGCAATTAGAAAGACAATTCTTAACTCACATACATAGGTTTCAATAAAAAAGAACAAGCTATTTCAAATAAATTCATATTTCTTTCCTAAAGGTTAGGTGGTATCATATGCTTTACACATTGAAACTATAAAAGTAAATTACAGAACTTTAAAATCTGTCTACATGAGAAATGCAAGTTGCCAGGTTTCCATCATTGAAAAGCGACTCTCATGCGCTGCCTGAACACAGCATGACATTTGCCACGGGGCCTGCTCTTCTGTGTCATGGACACACATCCATACGCGGAACCCACAAATTAGATGTTTGTTGGAGGAGAAGATGATAAATTTCTGTATTTTTATTAAATTTTTCTGTTGTGTAAGCAATTCTTCAAAAAGAAATAATAGCAGGTAGAGGGAGAAGGGATAATTCCTCATATCAAACTTTCAAGATTTAAGGATATTTTCATTTTAAGGGTCCATGTTTTAGGTTTCAGGAATGTTTGTTTTTCAGAAACAAATGATTTTCTTGGAGCAGCCTGTTTTCTGGCTATTTAGATATACCACAGTTCTTCAGAGGCAAAAACAATCAACCATCAAAGATGAGTACCTAATTTACATTTAAGAGTTTTGTGTAAGTTTTTTCAAAGCCTGAAGAGGCTGTTATTATCATGCCTTCTGATTTTACTTACTTAGGAGCTAGGAATCAGAGCTCTAATACAAACATAAATGCAAAGATGACAGAATTGGAATTTCTTTTTGCCTTCCATACTGATATTAGCTGAACTTCTACAGTTCCAGAATCATCTTCCATGAATATTTTTTCTTTGAAAACTTCAGTTAGGATGATACACTTATGAATCACATATGGAGTAAAATCATAGCAACAGAAGAAAGCATATCCTGGCAAAATTTCACAGGCCAACTCGTTCTCCTGAATCCAGTGCTCACAATATCCTCCCAGGCTTTTAAGAAAACTTGTAGGATTTAATGAAGAAATTTTTCATCACTGAATTTCTTCATAAAATTATAAACCCCTAGATAAAAGATTGTTCTTTCTGAAACTTAAAATTAAGTCAAGAAATTTTCTTAAAACCAATCTTAGGAAATAATCAGTATCATGTAACATGAATTTTCTATTTCAAAAATTCCAAAAATGTAAGTATCAATGTTGAAATTCAAGAAGTAGTTGAGTAAGATGGCCTTTATAAGATACAACTACATGTAAAGAATCACAATTAAATTCATAGGTTAAAGTGTTTTCAAAAGCCATAAAAGTTTTCAGAACAACTTTTAAGTGTCCGTGACAATATTCAAAGAAATTCCAATTCTTTGAGAGTAAAGACATTAGCTTTCTATAATTTTTATATAAATACTGTCTCTGTGTACGAAGGCACAGTTTCTTTTTTTTTTTTTTCTTTTTTTTTGGGGGGGTACCAGGTATCGAACTCATGACCTTGTACTTGCCAGGTAGGCGCTTAAGTTGCTGAGCTATATCCCTGGCTCTAAGACACGGTTTCTATCTACTGAAGATTTATTTGTATAATCTTGGGCAAGCTTATTTGAAAATACATATGAGACTAATTAATACCTCTTCAGTAAATTGAAATCTAGTTTTAAAAAGGAGTAAGAGAAAAAAGGGAAGAAATGACTATCAGTAAACATTTCTGAATGGTGTTCAAGAAGAAAAAAATAGTTAAAATGAAGACATTTTGGCAAAGATAAATCTTGAAATAAATATTTCTCAGATCCAAATACTGAAGCAATAATATAAAAAGGAAATTATGCAAATCAACAGACAAAATACCTTTCTTGGAATTGACACACACACACCCTCATATTCAAGTTCACAAATATTGATACCAAATAGAAAGTGGAAGAGCTATTAAAAGAGAAGCTATTGCTTTTGCATAATTCTTTCAAGAAACACATGCATTTATCAAAAATTTTAAATAAAAATTCATGATTACATCAAATTGTCAATTTCTAAGTTGTCTATGTTTCAGAAAATCTGAGTACAGATTCAGATTTGAGGACAGTCACATTCATTCTATTTTCCAGAGACATGGTTTATAGCACATGCAGCACATCCAGTATTAGAATGGCAGAAGCCCAGCCAGAGCCTCCCTCCCTCTGAGACCAAGGCAGGTGCAGAGACGTCTCAAGGTGCCTTTCAGCTAGAGAAGTTGCCAATGAAAAGCTGCTACATTCAGAAACAACGCATCCCTAAACTTGAAGCTTTCTGATGCCCTTAGAATGCCACATGCATTATGACAAGTGTTTTTCCCTGCTGCCTAGACTTAATGAAGCAAGAACAAGCAGGCTTTTGAATCATTGCTCCACATTAAGTACTGGCTTGCTGAGAGATTTATACTCAACTGCAGTTTGGCTCTCTTTAACTATGTGATTCCTGGGCTATAAGCTTCTACCAACTGACAGAAATAACAGGAGATGTGAAAAATGCAACAATACTAAAAACAGATGTTGGTGTAAAATTCCAGGGCCATTTATTTGTTCATCTTGCTTTTTAATGTATAAAATCTCTGCTTAAAACAAAGAAAGGGCTGTTTAAAAAATTCTTAAAATACCTAGAACCATGAAACATTTAAGGAGATAAGTAGAAATTGATGAGATGGAGACTGGAGAGGGGGAGAGGTAGAAAGAAAAGTAGAAGAGTAAGGGGAAAGAAAAAATAGTGTACCTAAACCCACACTGTTTTTCAGTGTTTCCTTTTTGTTGCTCTCATTTTCTTTCAATTTAATCTGGTGATAACTCCAAACAGATGGAATAAAGGCCAGAGTTACTATGAATTGTGGAAAAGAAAGGAATTAAGAAACACAATTGTTCTTAGGCACAAATGCTTTTGTGTCTAAGAAAGTGGTGGATTTTGTCCCCCTAATCTTTACCAAGAAATATCTTACTCAAACAAAACCTCCTGGCTTTGGAGAAAGAAAAGCATTCTTTTTTTGGTTACATTTATAAAAATGCCTAAACTTGGAAATCATAGAGGATAGTCTTTTGTTACTTTCTTAAAGAATGAGTCATGGGTTTATTACAAACATCTCCCCAATCATCCTTGTCTTCAAAAGAGTCACATTAATATTCCCACTGCAGATTTCTTATGTGTTTCATTCCTGAGAAATGAGGACCCAGAAGCAAGATAATACGATCCCTTCTTCTTCCACGAGCACCTGCTTTAATAGTCAAAAATAAACAGCAGGATTTGGTTACTCTGCATTCTTATTAACAAACTTACATGATTTCCTGTTGGAAACTTTCAGGGGCTGAACCAGTATTTCTGGTCGTCGCAGGGCCAATCTCCTGGGGGAATAAAAGGTCAATAAGCCTATCAATTTTCAGCACTAGTTTAAGGTTAATGCAGTAGTAAAATATTAAAAATCTTAAGAAAAAAACTTGAAAGCTGAGGGTGGGGGATGAACAAATACGATCTATTCAAATTAAGAGATAAATTTTCTTTTCAAATTTTTGTAAATTATATGTGCCCCCTCAAATAACTGTTCTTTTTCTCTCTTTCACCCCAATGCAGAGTCTAATATTAATGTGCTGTTTTCCATTTGCTTCATAACAAAAACCCAAGATGACCTGGTACTGTCATATTATTTTTGGTCATTATTCATACCTAGTTAGACAAAACAGAAATCCAAACCCATGGGATAATGAATTCTAAGGCAGGCTTTTAGGGCTTATTTTATCACAACCACACCAGAATGGTATTTTGCAGAGAACAAAAGGTCAGCTGAAAAGAGGCCAGTACTCTGTGCCAACCGCTCACCTTTCCTGGAAGTGCTTTGAGGGAATCAGGCCTGCTCTGGGGTTGGCGTCCCCTTCATGCTTTGCCTGCCACCAGGTTGCATCATCCTGGCTCATGATCTGGAGAATATCTCCCCTTTTGAAAGAAAGCCCAGCTTCCTTACATGGAATCGCCTTGTCCTCGTTAGGATCATAGTCAAAAAGGGCTCTGAGAAACATCTGGAAGAAAGGTTCATTGAAGAATGAGTGTAAAAAAATAAATGCGAAATGGCCTACAGTCTTGCAACTTAGATTGAAGGAAGAATTATTTTAAAAACTAGAATGTGTGCCTATGTATTAGATGGGAAAAAAAAAAAAACAGTACTCCCCACACACAAGGATACTTTTAAGAAATGATTACCTTGCCTTCTTTAGATGGAGTCTCCTCCTTGATGCTGGGAATAATCTTAAACGTAATTGCTCCCTGAGACTGAGCCTGATATCGGATGAAAGAAAAAGACATCAAGAATCTCGAGCCAAGGAAAATAAGATAAAACAGCTAGGAAGCTAAAAATTTACAAGCTAGGGATTACAACTTTTTGAACAAACTGAGGAAACTATTTTTGTAGAAATTCTGGTAATATGAGAAAGATTTAGAAGTTTGTCAAGTAAGTTTAAAAACATTAAATCTACTTTACTCACTCCCTGTGCACTCCTAATATGTTGAAGAATAAAGTCATCCACGTCAATTCAAAAATAGGAATACAAAATATGAACGGCACCTTAAATACATAAAATATTAAATGACTAGAATAAATAATGTAAAAAGTTCAGGTTCTGTAATATTTGCAATATTGTAATATTTAAACATCAGTATTCATGCTTTCTGAGATAAAATACCTATACTGTCAGTACTATGGGTTACAAATACACTTCATTTAGTGCAATGCCCATTAGAAAAAAAAGGTGAAGACATTTCACATCTGGTGTATTCTGGTTAGTGAATAAAATATCAATTATAACAGTCTTCTCATCTTTTAATGAGTAGGTGTCTATTCTAAATTAATCACAAATTTTAAAAGTCTGGCTATACCCTACAACCATAACAACTGCATGTATATTTAAATTTTTAGATACCTGGCACTTACATATTGAGTTTATTAGGAATTTATTTTTGTGTGTGGTATACAACTGAGACTGCCCTTTTTCTCACTGCATCGAATGAATACAATACCATTTATGAAATGGTTCTGGGGTCTTTCCACTGATTTAAAATACAGATGGATGGATGGATAGATGATGGCAGGGAGAGAGGACAGGGGAAGGGGTGTTTGTTTTCTGCATGGGGAAGGAGGAGACAGAGGCTTAATTACAGCTCCTGGAGTGAGTTCAAGAGCAGGCACTCAAAGCAGAAGCAAGTGGCTGACTGGGGAGACAGCTGATGAGGCACATGTCCCTAGAATTTTTCTCGTTGAAACAGTAATTTCCATGGAGGTCTTGTCATATACTTTACCATTATTTCTATGTGCTCCTATACAACTCTTCCCCCTTTTCTTAAAATTTAAATGTACTTGATTAACTGACATACAAAGATATAAGCAATTGTACATAATTATGAGATACCATATGATATTTCACAACATTTATACATTGCATAACACTCTAAGGTTAAGGATATCTATCTCCACAAACATTTGTCACTTCTTTATAGTGTTCCTTCACACTCCTTTCTTTTAGATTTTTGAAGTATAGTACATTATCGTTATCTACATTACCTACTGTGCAGTGACACACTAACACCTCTTATTTCTAACTCACTGTATCTTAGTTACCACTGACCAACCTTTCCACAGCCCTCCCTCCCCTCTACAATGCCATCTCAATCATACAGTAACTTTCATAAGAGATCTGTTTTGCTATATTCAAATCTTTTGTTGTAGTATGTCTATGTTTTCAGGCATTAAAGAGAACGCTTCTGTTTCATCTGCATAAATGAACTTAAAAATTACCATTCTTCAGGTCTAAAATAATTCTATTCAAGTTTCAATTTCATAAGACATCTAAATTAGTTTTGTTATTTGCACACCTAGAATTCACAGTTTGCAGTTTGGCTATGTTAATTAGAAGGGGGAAAAAGACAAATCAGTCATCAAGAGCTATGCAGATGCCACCTATTACTACTACTTTGGTCAGGTTGTGTCCTCTCCCTAACTCTTTGCATATATTATCTCATTAATACTTAAACATGTCAGTAAAATATTTACCTCTCTCATTCTCATTTTATAAATGAAAACAGTAAGGCACAGCAAATTAAGGTGTTTTCCAAAGATCACAGCAATGAAATGATGGTAGCTGGGATCTGGATCCTGTCCTGCAAACCCACACATTTCAAACCAAGACTGAACAACCTACAGTTTATTTTCATTGCGATTTTAAAATAAATTTACAGCTTACCAAAATCTGTATTATTTCCTCAGGTCTTTTATCCTCAACTGGTATTCCATTCACTTCTCTAAGTTCATCACCAACATGAATAAGACCTGTGAAGTAGAAAATTTGTTACAACAGCACTGTTGCACAAAATGAACTGCACTTTGAAAACATTTGTCCCAATTAAAACATCACTAATTTCCTTGGTAGATTTAAGGATTGGGAAAACCTTCACACTTGTCAGCCTTCAGGTTCCATGTCTCTCCACCACAACAAACCAAAGCAATACAAAAATGCTTGCAAAAAATTATAACATTAGGGGCTAGGGATTTAGCTCAGCAGCTTAAGCACCTGCCTGACAAGTGTGAGGTCATGAATTCGATCTCCGGTACCAAAAATATTTTAAAAAATTAAAAATAAACTGTCAAATATTTTTTAAAAAGTATAACATTACGGTAGCCTTTGTCTAGAAATGTATGCTACTAATATCTCATGAAATTTTTTTTTTTTTTTGCGGCACTGGAGATTGAACTCACGACCTTGCACTTGCCAGGCAGGCGCTTAGGCCGCTGAGCTAGATCCCCGGCCCTGGTGTTTCTGAGACCAGGTCTCACTATGCAGTTCAGGTTGGCCTTGAGCTCACTTTGTAGCCCAGGCTAGTCTTGAAATCACAACGATCCGCCTGTCTCTGCCTCCCGAGTGCTGGGATTACAGGCGTGAGCCACCACGCCTGGCTGAAATAATTTTTTTTTTAAGTTGCAAGCTCTTAGCAGTAATATTCAAATTAGGAACACTGAAATAGGTCTTAACATAACTTTGCAAGCCCGTATACATTAAACCAGTGAGATTTATCTCGTATGTATTTATGCAGGTTCCCAAATTTCAACACAGAAAAATATCCTATGACTTGTTTTACTGCATTATATCCAGAGATGTTTTAAAACATGTATTGGAAGTGTCACAAAACCCAACACAACTTGTGTCTACTTAACAACCACTTAAACCTCACCACTTCTATGCGCGGCCCCTCCTCTCATGACTCGAGCTACAACAATCGCCCCAGTCTGCTCATCCTTCTTAATGGTGGCTCCCTTTGAAGGAAAAAAAGAGAAAAGAGATGTAAGTGAAAGTCTGCACTGTGCAGTAGAAAAGTGAGGGGGAAATAAGGACATTCAGCTGGAAAAAGTGCAAACAATGACAAAATAATTAAAGGACTAAGGAGGAACAGGCCTCATGTCATCTGTCTTACAAATAGTCCTTTCCAGGTGCAGAAAATTCTATCTACACAGCATCTAAGGGTTTTAGCACAACACAAAGACACTTAAAATTATCAGTCTTTCCAAAGTTGCGGGAAATAAAAATATCTTCTTTCGATTATAAGAATATCTTGTATTAGTTGTGTTAGGAAGGTGTTTGCTTTGACCCTTTTAAAGCACTTTCTCATTTTATTTTACCCTCCTAATATCTCATGAAAAAGATGGACCAGCTATGGTTATGTGAGTAGACAAAAGATTATATAAATCAGAACTAAGGCTGAGGTCACGGGCAGGGGTCTCAGCGGCATAGCATGGGCCTAGCACACTTGAGACCCTGGGTTCCATCCCCAGCACTTTTAGTTGAATGATTCTTCTCTTGCAGTAAGCTGTTACAGTAAAGGAGCTTGATAATAACAATAAAGAAAAAGGAAAAATACTGAAACCTGGAAATTAGTTTTATATATTGCTCAGTTAAACAGAAAAAGATCTGTCACCTATGTTTTTAATGAACTCAGATTGTACCTAGTACAAACAGAGCTAATCTTTTGACATAAGAGTCAGGAACAATTTCAAAAAGAACCCAAAATGCTTCATTTACAGATACAGGCAAATTAACTGAAAGTTGCTTTATAAGAACAACAGGCACCACTGGCTAGCCTTTGCATGACTTTCTGCCCAAGAAACACGTACTGGTTTAGAAAAGCCATCCCATCTTGCATCAGATGGTCGAGAAGGGTACACTTTCTTTTAGTGCTGGGGATAGAACTCAGGTCCTTGCATGTGCCACGGAGTTGCTCTACCACTGAGCCACACCCCTGCAGTTCTTAAAAAGGTATGCTTTAAATAGTGGCAGAAGTTGCTCTGAAGACATAGAATTTTCCGTAAGTTTGTCAATAAGAACAAGTATATTGTTAAAGAATAGATACATAAACTGTATGAATCAGTTTGTAGTAAGTATACTTTATATCTGACAACTATGATATATCTAATAATAGTAAAAATAAAAAATTGATGGGATGTTTTTGTGGCATTTTTCCTTATCTATGTGTGCTTGAATGAGCATCTCTCCAGAGCCATGAACCACAGATCCACCAGTTACTGGTATTTTCTTGATTTAAGCAGGTAACTTAAGACTGCAGATACAATATCGTTGATACAACTATTAGCTTAATCAGACCAACTTTCATTCTTTCAGAATATAACTCAAACTGTCCCATCAAAATACGTCAAATGGCAGAAAACTTTAATAATCTAAATTTACTTATCCTCTTTACAGATGAGAAACTGAATCCCGAATGACATAATTTGCTTAAGATTGGACAACTAGTATATTGAAAATCAGGACTTGTCTGAGAAAGTCTGACCAGATAATCTTAATTTGCATTCAATATTGCTCACCTTATATATTTGGATAAAGTTCTGTTTATAAGTTTATTTTGCCTGCAAGTCTGTAAATTCACTGCGGCTTGTCTTCCCTTCTTGCATGTGTAGAACACAGTTCCCCAACAAGAGATGAAAATCATTTTATGGCTTCTAAGGCTATGAGAAAGCAGGTGGTTGCCGACTGGGCTTCATAAAACACTTGCTCTCTGTGAATTCAGCTGCCACATGCAAATCCTAACCACAGCCATACTGAGGGGGAGCCCAAGCTAGTCAAGCAGAGATGCCCAGTTGGAGATTATCATGCCTGACCAGCCCCAACTTCACAGCTTCCAGTCCAGGGATAGGCTGTGTAAACACAGTAGCCCTCAGACAACTGCAGCCTCAGCTACCATCATCTGACTGCATATACCAAGGACTGCAAGTGGTAACCTCTCAGCCGAGCCCACCACCCTGCAGACCTGTGAAACATAATTATGTACTGTTTTAGCCCCAACATTTGAACTGTAAACACAGCATATTCATAACAGAGAACTATATAATTGGAATGAATCTCTCTCTTTCCACTATGCAATAGTGCTGTACTGGTTTTCAGTATAGAACCATCCAGTTTCTTGTGCTTAGTGTTAGTCCTTCTGATTTATAGAGAACTTATTATGAGCCAGACAGGATTCTAAAGACTTGTAACACACTCGTGAACAAAACTTCTGCCTCTTCAAGGAACTTATAATCTAACAAGGGAAAGAGATAATAAACGAGATGAAATCAATATATGTGTTATCTTCTATATTAGAGTACAGTAAGCACTCTCGAGGTAGGAGGG